>JAAAKL020008139.1:0-16207 GCA_010016065.2 Carybdea cf. marsupialis auct. non (Linnaeus, 1758)
TTCTCTCTACCACTGCTTGGGACTAGAGTTTCTCTTCTCTCTTCTCAGTTCTTTCTCTTCTCTCTACAACTGCTTGGTGCTAGAGTTCTTGATACAACAAGGTAGTAAATCTGATGTCGTAACTCTTTATTGTTCTGGAGATCATGAAACAAGCGTGAAGAAAATAGTGATAAAATCTTCGGAGTAACCATGGGTAGTTATGGTGTCTATGAAGTGTGAGAACGTATAGGGTCATTGCATAAACTAAAGGTATCACATGATAATAAAGACATGACTGTATCGGGAATAGGTATCAGCCGTGGTCCTTAACGCAACAGCCCAGCTGATGATGCACGGAGGGAAACATTAAGGTATTTCAGGAACTAGGATTGAAGATAACCGCGGAAAGAAATTTAACATGGGATAATTTTTCAGATGTAAAATTAAATGTACTATCTGATAAATATTGCTCTTAAAGAAAACCAGGTAGTACACCCGTTTACAACCTTCCAGCAACCCTCCATCGATCATAAAATAACTACTATCTTCTGTGAACAAACGTATCTCTAACCTTAGGTCGAATTAGGAATCGCTCAAAAAACAATGTACCTATTTACGAAGCTACACTGAAAGCCAGCGTCTACGGAGGGAAAGTGTGACGTCATGATATTGAAAGAAATACTCAATTTTCATGTTGCTCTATTAGTAAGAACGTCAATGGCAAAATTGAGAGTGTTACCCTTTCCCAACATGGAGATATTAGTTTTCAAAGTTTTAAATCTCTCTAACAAAACCTTATTACTTGATGCTGGTTCCTAACAGAAGAAACCAAGAAAGTTTTACCTGAGATTTTTTAGATTCAAATGCCTCTAGTTTAAAAACTGTATACACTACAGGTCTGATATTTTAGAAAACAGCCTATTCCAGGGTTGTCGTTAATTATCTGGAGTCAAATAGGTACTTTTCCAGATACTTAGATATTTCTTCGCCAAACACTCACCAATATGTAAGATTTGTAATAGGAACAGGGTCAAGGTAAGCCATGCCTTACTTGAAAACTATTATAAATCACTCCACCACTGATGTTATGCGTCAAGAAAACGAGGATATGCAAAGGACCTCTAGATGCAAATGGAGGGATGAGAATAAGTGCCCTCTAGAAGGAAAGTCTTTAGCTAAGGGTTTTGCTTATAATGCTGAGGTAGCAGAGGCAGTATAGAGTAATGAAAAGATATCCATTGTTTCGTGTGGTACTGGATTTCAGGAAAGTTTCAGGAAACATGCGAAGTCCTTTAACCATGTAAAAATACATGCTTTAGACTGAGCTATGAAAATGCATAAAGGACTCAAAAGAACGTAGCATTACGTAAAACACAAGGCCGAGTGCCTCCATTGCGTAACTTTTGCACTACTTAACGCATGCAAATATGACAGCTGACAAAAGTGCCCTACAGAAAGAACATTCTGAGCAAGTCTAAAAATGGCGCCATACGAATAATCTTTATGTTGCCAATAAACACACACTGACAAATAGAATGACTTCGCAATTGTATGGTAATGTCGATTATAAAATTTACAGATATCCGATAATTTACTATGATAGGAAGTAAAACTAAAATTAGAATGGAAATTCACATTTCCTCTTGTCACTGCTTGGTAATATTAGGATCTAGCTTGTTGTACCAAGCACTCTAAGAACGGTATGAATAATACACAATATATATTTATATATATGTATGTATATGTATATAGGACATGTGACTTAATCAGTAGAGTTTGTAAGGGAAATCAGTTATGTGAAACACTGTGTAGCAACAAATCGTGTTTTCTCTTGCCTCAAAATTAAGTAAGGTCTGCCTTTATGCACCGAGCACTGTCTTGGCTGGGGCCAACGCCTCTGCATTTATACTATACATTGCTCACTGTGCTTGCGCAGTTTGAGCACTCTGGCATGGTACTATATGAATTCTTTAAATTGTTTTGTAGCAGCTTTGCTAGTTACATAGCTAGAATTCAGTCTCAACGCTCTGTTATGCACTGATGAGGCCACAAAGGGCAAAACAGCTCTGTCTGCGTATTGGGTATATATATATATATATCATCTGAAAGGTAGGAAGTGCTTGGATCCAAAACCTAAACAACAAATTGCTTAGGTACCTCGACATGGGTATTTTACGAAGGCTAACAGTCCATTATAGATAAACCTGAGATATGTAGGAGTAAATAACATCATCCCTAAAATGCCTTGAAATTGGACAAACGATGTTTTATTTTGGAGAGATGTTAGAGAGTTTCATTTCAGTATTATTCTCACGATCTCGGTTTACTCCACTATCGAGTCCACCCTTGACTACTAAATGGTTCTTAAGTTTCCACCCCCTCCCCCTTCTTTTAATCCTACCTCTATCTATAGGCCACCTAGGAGTACACAGACAGAATATTAAAACATTAAGCAGAATGTAGTTAAAACGAAAGTAAGACAGTAACTGTTACAGGACCTGTCCCTTCCCCCGTCACCTTGTTTTGGTCCCGTTATAAAGAATAAGCAGATGTGAATTGATAAATAAATGATGCCTCACTGAGGAGAAGTAATGTTCGAGGTGAAATTTAGCTAGGGTCCTATAAAACAAAATGGATTTTGAGGTAATCTTGAGATATCTTCCTAGAAAGGTATAACACCACCTCTTCAGTTCAGAGCCGCTCACAATGATACTAGTCTTTGCTTTTCTGTCTCTGCCTACAAAAATGTGAAATTTTTCATACATTTACTCTCAAGCAGATCATTCTTCATGTTGAACACGGACAGGACAATCATGGACAATATGAATACATGTATATCAAATCAACTAATATCTGAAGAAAATCTGTCATTCAAAGGGAAGATTCGCCCCTTATACTTTGTCATACTTTGTAACAAGGGAGCTAACGCCCTAAGCCCCCTAGGACTATAACTTTATTGAAGGAAACTTGCTCAAATATGAATAGACTTGAATAAGACCAAGTAAAATCGAGTGAAACGTAAATCTAGCATGGACATGAAACAGAAGGGTTTGCTCGCGACAGTGCGTGCGTGCATTTCCTGGCCCACTGAACTCATCCTTGGTAAGCCAGCAGATATTCACAGACGAGCCTTCCTTCTGATAATGTTGCCTGTTTTATAAACTCCTCTGTACTGAATAGTACTAGGAGATCGTGTCAGAACTAGAATCTGTGTAAGACAAGAGCATCCTTGTTCTTAACATTTCTTTACATAAACTAGTAATACAACTCTGAAGTCTAAAACTCTACAACTCATGTACTCTGTTTAACTCAGAAACTCTGAAACTCTGATCCTCAGGTCAAAAGTGATTATCTTAAGAATAATGATGGGCGTCACATCCTATACTCAACTCTTTCCCAGACTACTTTTAGAACATCCTCCATGTCGATATAAGCGATGCAATATAGATGATCACTCTAACTATACGAGATTGACATGCCATGGAAAAGTGAAAGAGGAGAAGGGAAGCTTGAAACTTCAGTTGTTAACAGAATTCTTTACTCGTGGCCGAAAAAGGTGTTCTGTAAAGAAGACGAGTAGTGTTCACCATTGATGCAGCACGCAAACAAAACAGGTGATTGGCAAAGCAAGGCAAATTAAATGTGAATTATGATACACACCTTTGTAGATTAACAAGTCACAAAATATGACTGAGAAAGGAAAATCCTTTATTAATTTTTATCGAGTTCAAGATTGGAAGACACGACATTGTCGCATCTCCGCCAAAAAGTAAAGTCTTAAGTACGAAATTCAGTTCTGGTTTCATAATTGATGCGAGCTTTGTGCTGTTCAGCTGGTAAAATCTTCCTAAAAAGACTAAAAAGAATGTACGCCCAAGTATTCTTTTCGCTTTTCTTTTATTATGTGACTCTCCAACTCGGAAAATGCATGCAAATAGAGCACTATACGAAAAACGACACCCAGAAGCACAACCCGGTAAAATATCTCGAGAAAAATTCCGTGATCCCTGAAAATAGTTGCAGGAAAAATCTGAAGTTGTTTTGTGATACAACAATATCTCGAATCGGGTCCAATCCGGGTCTCAAATACTCTCCTCGGATCCAGTCAAGATTTATATCATTATAAATTGTAATGATATCAATGGTAGCCAGTTACGAGGGCTTTAGTCTCTATTAAAGAGGATATTATAGAGCAAAGATAGTGAAAGTTTACATATTTTTTTTATGTCAAAGGGCAAAAATTTTGCGGAGTCTGTCTAAAGCAAAGAACCTTCTTTCTTATTCGATTGAAAAAGTGCAACCTTGAATAAAATCTTTTTCGATCCTAATTCCAGTCATAATTCTATTCTATGCGATTCGGATGAGAGCTGCTCACCATAAGGTTGAAAGAACACTCATCTCTCTGTCAGAAGTATGCTGTAGAGGGTTGCACGTCGTGCATTCGTACTTAAAGTCGCGTCGCAAGTTTAAACCCAGGATGATCTAGCCAGAAAACGTTATCACCGAAGATCCAGATTTGAAATGAAGTCCTAGCCTAGTCATAACCATGCAAACATGGGATCTGGAAAAGGTGCAAACTCCCTCTCAAAGTTGAACAAAACTACCACAGTCTTTTTCAGGCAGCGGGGAGAAGACGAAACGGTAGCAATAGAACTTCTCAGCTTACTAATGTTTAATAGTAAAGAAATGATGAGACAAGGTATTATTTTTTCAACTTTTTCTGCGATACTATCCGATTAGATGTCGATAACCGAACATCTCCTTGCTAAGTTTTGTCCATAATTTTGCTGGCAAATCCATTTTTCGAGCGAAAAGGAGACAGCCCCAGGAAACAGTTGCCTCTTACACTTTTGGCCTTAGTGGCTCTAGTGACTTTGAATGATATGTTAAGTCATAAGAATCAGATAGATGGTCCTCTTTGAGTCTGGAGTACAACAAACAAAGCTCATATCTAAAGCCAAAGAGTGCAGGGACCATAGAACCAGTGGGCCCATGGTTCCGGCGCCGGTGGTCATAAAGTGGATAACACAATGCCAAAGTCCGAGGCTGGCTGACCACTATATCAGATCATGTGCCTATCCCACGTTCAATATTAAATAACTATCTGTCTTCAATGTAAACATTTCATCACATTACTATTACCTTTCCTAGACGATGATAAAAATTGTAGTTGAGAAACAATGTTAACTGAAGACAACTTTAAGCACTCCAACCTTTCTTGAAAACGAATATTCAAGCCATAGTTGGCATGTTTTAAATCAAATTATTTTTAAAAAATCACTTACTTGAATTTTATATAAGATGTATAGACGGAATTGTTGATTTCGCTATGTTATATTTTTAACCTCCATATGTGTAAATTCACGACGTGAAAAAATAATTGTAAAACTGAATAACATGAGCATGTTTATTTGAATTACACTGAATCATCATGATTAATAATAGCCATATTCGAAAAGTTTGTTGATGGTACAGAATAAAAAAACCGCACGAAATAGCGAATCCATTTTGTACTTGAAAGCTTTTTTGTCTGAAACTCCTCAGAGTACAATTCGTCAGAAAATAAGCGAAAAGGGAATCATCGAAATTATTTACCCAACTGTGTTTTACAGGGTAGCCAATCAGAATTCTGACTGCCAGATTGGTGTTGTTTTGACCAATTAGTGTCCGTGAAGCTGAATGGTTAAACGAAAAGGCCCAACGAGAAAACAAATTCTTTTTGCGCAGTGCGAGGTTGGCTATGTCGGCTTCACGACTTTGAGGTTAGTTGACAGAATAAAACAGCATGTTCCATCCTGTATTCGCCAAGCATCAGCTCCTACAAGGAAACAAATTGGTTTCAAAATCTAAAAACGCCACTAAGCAAAGAGACTCTGCCACAGGGCAGCGCTTGCATGAAAACCCAGACTGTGCCAAAATGTATACGGACGATCGCTTCTGCGTAATTGGGAAAGCTAGGTCTGCTCTTCACTTGGCCGTTCTGGAATCCATTCACATCAAAGCAAGAAAACCGTTGCTTCGTAGACAAAAAGAATTTGTCCTCTCACTGGGCCTTTTCGGTATAATGGTTTAGTTGAGACATCTTTTCTTGAAGGTGCTTCATTTCTCAATCTCATAATATGCTATTTTAACTTCCTTTCCTTGCCTCATATAAACTTTGCTGATGCAGATTATTCATAAACTGAAAAGTTGAAAAGGAAAAGCTACTGAGCAAGCACTAGAGATAAGCCCAATCCCCAAGACAGTCGACTGCATCAAATCATGTTCACAGAAAACGAAGACATGCATACAAACTTTTCATTCTCCTAGTCTTTAATACTTTCTTGTAGGTACAGCATAAAATCTGATGTTCGAAAGTTTGTTCTAGGTCATTTGAATGATTTTGAAAGCTTTTCGAAACTTTCTATTTCCGCCATTTTGTAGGGCAATAAAACATGTGTTGGCCGCTTTCTTCTATCAATGCAAAAATATGAATCCTCCGGTTACCGTCTTTGCAACCTCAGTACTGTGAATTTTTTAACCAAATCAAAGAGTCTTTCCTGGCATTTACAAACTTTGGACATATTGAAAATGGGCTGCTTTCACTCGGTATAAACCATGATCTTTTTAGTATCCCTTCAGTCTCGCAGTGTCTAAAGTGCTTGTTAATGAAATTCACAATATAAAGTAGTCAGTTTATAAAGATTTAAATGATATTCAGGGGTGATGATGGGGTTCTGGAGTGAAATAGGCAGTTCTTACGTTAGAACACGGCTCTTAACAGTTCAATCTGAAGATTCGAGCCTTCTCAAAGTTGATGAAGTTTCACAAATTCGAAAGTGTGTAATTGTTAATGTCTTCAATTTGTTGAGAAAATGGCTGGCAGAGCAGGAAGAAATGTCAACGTGAAGGGAGGAAGAGCAAGCATTGCTGTGAGCAACAAAAGATAGAATACTTTGGAAAGCTATGTTCATTGACGTCTTGAAGTAATATGATACATAAAGGACTTAAAATTGTATAGGCATTGTTCTCAGAAGTGTATTAAGGGCAGCAAGTAAAGATGCTAAGAAGACAACTTATTGTTCAAAGACCGAATGAAATAGGAACCCAGAGCCTCTTAAATAAAGGTTGGCTAATCCCTCACCTCATACTCCAACCTGAAATAAGATAATTTGTTGGAAGGAAAGATTTCTGATTAAGCTACTTGAAGGTATGGTCTCGTGTTCACACTGAGACACAGCATGTATCATAGTTCCCCCTTAACCATTCCACTAAACCTTGATGTTCATGGCCACACCTTTTACAGTTAGCACGACACGCTGTCCGTGGTTGTGATGCAGTCTTGTCAAAATATTACCGGCCGGAGACACTTAATTTAAGTATCTACTGAGCACAATAATAGCCTTCGATGAAAACGAGTTATGATTAAAACAACAGGAAATTTGTGTTGTCCGAGATAAAAATTTCCAACTAGTACAAGTCAAAATCGAGTCAAAATAATACTGTGAAATCAAAAGTTCTATTTTATTAGAATAACTACAATTTTTTAGGGATTTAAGGGGGAATCACTATTTTGATAGACGTCCTCTGATGATCTTTTTCTTGAAATGTAAGATATCCTGAAAAGAAGCGTAGGAGTTTGCAATCCACAACTTAATTCCTTATCGACTCATTTTACCCAGAATTAGAGATGGTACATCAAATTATAGAATACATATTTCGAAGGAGAGATATTTCATGCATATTGCTACATTGTGATGGAATCTATTTATAGTGAATCAAAGATTGTAATAATCCATTTTAAATTTTGAAGGCAAAACTTAAAATTCAACAATACATGACTTTATTAAAGAACAACAGATTGATGTATTGATTGATGAAAGAATCTTTTTTCATTACCTTTAATAATTATTTATCTTACCAACTAAGCTCATCATTCACCAGTGGATAAAGCAACTCCTAAAAGCAAGTGTCACTTTGCCATGGGGTTTCCATCTATTTTCTTCTCCATTCAAGCACATAAAAACCTCGCTTGCTCAACTGCCTAGAACATTGGCAACTCATCGTTCCCAAGCCAATGAATTTCTGACTTTTGACTTAAACGAGCTTTACCGCATATATTCAATTTGGCCAACGATGTCAACATTCACACATCTTGACTAAGAAATAGCAACAAAATAATTCAAATGTTCCAAATTTTATATTTCTATAGGGATATTTCATATTTCCTATTTCTATAGAGATATCTGATTTAAATTGAATCGAAAGAAAACCCCGCCTTTTTATTTTAAAATAAACCATACCAATTTCGCAATCCTGATTCAAATTTATCAAGCTCATAGGTAATGATATTCAAAAAGATGGTTGAGTCCTAGTTATGACATTAAAACTGTGACTGGGGTTGAAATCGGTCGGCTGCTGGCAAAAGCCAGTTCGAATAAATATTTTCCGGTTCGGTTGACGTCAAGATATGTTGAAAGTCCACTCAAAATCAATGTCTTATCAATGACGTAGTTGCGTTCCTTGTGTTGACAAGCAGCCGCTTCGATTCTGACTTCTTGATCAGATCCCTTTACATCCGGCTGCTCGTCGCGACGTAAAATAAAGGGGTTCCATTTTAGTTTCATGAAATGGCATGGTGTAGTAACAGGTGTATTCCATCAGCCTTAGATGTCATGTCACCCAAGAGAAGATAAACTGAGGGATAAAACCCTCAGCAAGACGCATTGGACAAGCAAGGTGCGTTATGACTCAACCCTACACGAGGACAGCACGCAACAAGAATTGGCGTTCAGTACGCAGACGCTAAAGGCAAAGGGTGCTAACAATCCCTGGCCTTCCAAATTACACAAGCGTACTTGGATTGTGAAAACCGCGAAATATCAAGAAGGAATGCACGAATTGTAACAAGAACTGAGTGAGACGAGATTCAACGGGGAGACCATTTCATGGTCTGATACAAGAAGAGAAGTAGGAGAGAAGAAGAAATATCGGAACATGACAATGGACACGTATGATCCACTGTAGGACATAGTAAGTCGGTCGCAAGCGTAGATTTTCTGTTCAACAAAAGCAAAGAGGATCGAGTCACGGAGGATGAAATGTCCGACAGGATGGCATATGGGCAGAAAATCAACAATAAGTACCAACTGTAGGTTGTAGAAGTATGTGCACTAAGACATCTTCACGATAATGATGATGTAATTGAAGTTTATGAGGTATTAGCCGAATTAATCACTTTAAGTTAATTATGGATGATTTCAATGAAAAAGGTTAGACACCACTGCTAAGGTGATAGGACAATCAATAAACAGTTTAGCATCGAAGACGGTAATAGCAGAGAAACAAGACCGACTCAGTCTGTAACATCGAAAAAGCTGATTCATACAGTTGAACAAAATGAGGGTGTGAAAGAGCCCAAATGGAGTCACAAAGAATGAAATTATTACATCTTGAGAATTAAGAGAAAAATTACCCCAGCTAGCCATTGCACATAGTGAATCAACATGGTACGAGGCCTCATCAGGCTAAATACCTGCCTAGCATAAACCAAAATGGAAAATATAAAGACAAACTAAAGCATCAAACTACAAATTATCTGGCCATATTTGGGATTTGCTTCAGGGAGCTACGTCATGTACAGTCCCCGCAATACTCTCCTCTCTCCGTTGATTCCTTCACATGACAACTGTGTAGCTCAATGTCGTATCAAAGTTTTGTTTACAACAGCTACGACTAGATCTAACATTCTGCTGCCGACGTATTTGTTGTAACACCGACATGGTGGCTTCTTTGTACCAGGTCTTACCAAAAGATTGCCCGAAGTTTTGAATTAAGGCTATTGATCGTCCAACGTACAAGTGGCCTCCATCTGCCCTTCACCCAGGGAACCCTTGGGTAGAAGCTTGATATCTCCTTACGTGATCACTTCAGGAATTCAGTGTACTTTGGCATTATTCATTATGATATGTTGCAACAACCTAGAAATACTGGCAGTTGTGAAAATGCAGTATAGCAGTCTCTCTTAATAAGTCACAGTACCCTCGAACAGTCTGTAGTCACAGCACCCTCGAACAGTCTGCAGTCACAGTACCGTCTGTATATAATCATAACCTTCCCATCTCCAGCTTTTACTATACAAGCATACATAAACCGTCCGGAACTACCCAGCCAAATACGAGACCTTGTGTTGTCGGCCAATTAAATGCCTTTTGTATGGTACCTCGAGAAACATCACACCCTGCTTTTTCGCTTAACTGCACTTCAAATTCGCTCAAAGTTTCCTGATGGGTGAGAGGGGTAAGATGCGTGCTGAAACATTAGGCACATTCCTGAAAAGGCTCTGAAAGGGTATACGGTGGGTGTTGAATGCACATGCGCCAATGCAGAGAAGACCAGAGTTTTACCACGTCATACTTTTGGACTCTGATAAGTTACAGTCGCTCAAAGAAGTTAGATTCACACCACGACCAGTTAGTTTGATGACTGCTGCTGGTTGATTTTTTATTTTATTTTTGTCTCACATAAAGTCAACGATCACAAAAAGAAACACAATGAACTATGTATTAGCTAAAAATAATACTCTAAGTATTATGAAAAAATAGGTAGGTCCTTGATATACTGTATTTATACTCGGGGAAAATAACGTTTATCTTGTCCTCTGTAGCTTATTAAAGAGATGACACTGGTGTCCGTCCGTAGTCCGTGTAGGCATTGAAAGCTTTCAGGAAATTTTCGGTTAATTGTCTGGAAGTAATGAACTCAGTTCCTAGATTATTCCAATGCTTCCGTGCATACTGCACCTTCTCAGCTTGAATCTGCTTGTAGTAGTTTCTTGACAGGGCTCCAACCTGATAGGGAAAGAGATGTACTTGATAAGCTTCGTACATTATGATGTATTTCATTACTGACAAACTATTCCTCAATGCTGCCGACTAAAAGTTCTCAACACTTTCCAATATCTTTCCTCGCATATACTTCTGTCTCTTGGCCGTCCGATTTGATGAGGTGGGGCGGCAAATACAGCCAATATCCTTCACAGGTTTAACTAGTTTTGTATTTCCTCTCTAGATGCCTGGTTTCATCTAGTTGCCCATAAAGTTGCATTCTTGTGAAATAGGTAGTAAGTGACAGTAAATTCTATTACAGCAAGTAAACAACTAATTAAGCAAGCAAACATTGACTAGTAAATACATAAATAAATGACTCCAGTGCCCTAAAGTATCTATTTACTAAGCCAGTAACTGCCTGACTGCCTGACCGACCGACAGACCGACTGCCTGACTGACTGATTGGCGGACGAACGGACGGACTGATCGACTGAATATTTTGAGTATTTGCCAATCCACTATTCGTCCTTAAATGGGAAACTGTTGTCACATGTGGGTGGGTGCACCAACTTGTCACATGGACTCCCTAGACCGAGCCTATAGGTGAATCTCTAACATGATTGGCTCCTGGTAGCGACTTCAAGTTGTCAGTCGAAGCCCGATCTGCCATTATAACCATGGAAAGTGCTTGAGCTTTTAAACCAGTCTGAAAGGAATTTCAGTCAGTGCGTCTCTAAGATTTGGCTTGATCACAACAATAAGCAGCGACTTCAAAAGATGGCCAAAAAGACATTTCTCTTACGTTTCAAGTACATATACAACACATATACTCCTTCTTCTTTGCTTACCGCCAATTAAAGTCGACCATAAAGCTACTGTTAACCATCTGTGGGAGCATGAAGACCGTACAGAGGGGGCATGAATATTTCCCTCAATGATTGAGTTGGTCATAAAAACCCACCGCAAACCAATTTAAATGGTAGAGACATTGCTGTAGAGATTTCTTCACAGTAAGTTCCTCCAGTTCTTTAGAGACGGTCAATGAGTCTTATGCTGATTCACATAACTGTATGAGTTTTAACTTTATCCTGAGTACGAAACTCTATGTTGTTTAAAAAAGTAACTAAGTTATGCAACAGCAAATGAGGAGAAGTCGACTGTGTCAGTCGTGGTCGCTATTTATCTGAACTTTTAACCCTACCTTTGAAACTTCTGATGACATACTTTTGCGAGGCCGCTGCCAGATCGAGGCTAAAATCGCTAACCTGAAAGAGCCGTATTGTATTTTCTGAACAGAAGACTTTTCTGATCAATGAAAAGAGCAGCTGAAAAAGAAACTTTCTGTCGGCAAGCCAACTTCAGTACTAAACATCAGAGAAAATGCAAAGGATAAATCTGGAGAATGATGATAATGCAGCCATCGAAGTATCTCTATTTGATCATGCACCCAGCTGTCAGAAGATATTGTCGCAAATTAATTCAATCAATTACATTTGTCTTCCTTCGTACATTTTCCCATTAGTTTGAATGAAATTTCAAGACTCGTTGGAGTTTATACCTTATTATTCGCAAAAATATTGTAGCATTTGTCGACTATTGTAGCTTTATTTCGTACATGGAATCTTACTCACGTTTTTATTGACAAAAGACGTATCTTAGAGAGGCCTTAAGAAAAAGTGCGTCGATGATCTTTAATTCACAGCAGATTCTCATCGTTGCCTTCCGTCAGTGTCAGATGGTGTCTGCCGCTATCCTAACTGCAGCTAATACACTCCCTTTCTTTAACTATCAGATACATTATTTCATAACACAGCCACGCTTCTTCCCTGTTCTATATCTTTGTCTCCTTCTTCATGATGTCTTTCCCTGCACCTCCTTTTCTGATTGAATAGCTAACTATGAAACTTCTGACGTGCCTTTTCCTTTGTTAGTGACGAAGTTCTAATCTATCCACGCCCTCTTTTTTGGTCTGCTTCCCCATCCAATTCCATCCTTGGTTCCCAGCAGTGGCAACTGATGCTGTCCACGACACGATATATTACTATCCGATTAGTTGGACAAAATTTTTCCATTCGATGAAATCGCTATATGTAGTCGTGGCACGGGCATATCGGAAACGCACAATATATTAGCTGTTTATTCATGATTTGATATATTTTGTGTCAAAAACAAACAAAAAAAGAAATCACAGTAAATAAACTGTTAAAGTTTACTTCAGTTCTTGAAAGATTGTATTATGCTAGTGCAGGACTGATCGTTATAAAAGTCTAAACGCTTGCTTCTTTAATGGGGAAAATAGAAAAGCTAGGGCCGTAACAACCACGAATGACGATGTGTCCTCCACTTTTGCGCAAAGTTTTGTCACATGTGCAAGAATTGAAAAGATTTTTCAACTTAAACAAGGGTGTGCCTCTAACACCCCCCCCCCCTCTCCGATGTTTGTTGGACAGCCCTAGTTGAAGCACATTTTAAAGAAGATCCGTTCCTCTTGACTATACATTTGTTAAAGTCCGTGACTTGTTACCCCTGCGATGCCACAGGAAAGTACCAATTTCCTCTTGGCTTCCTTAGGTACGTAGTTCATTTCAAAGAAGACAAGGCCCCGAGACCACAGCCTAAAATCTCTAGTATCAACAGGGACGCAGGAGGCAGGAGTGCACATGACCCCATCTTTTGCAACGTATACATCCATAGAATAGATTTGTTCGTTTAGCCAAGGGTTTCTCTTTCCCCTCTCTCCGCTTTGAGAGTCGTTGCCATGATTCTGTTAGCCCACAGATACTTTTTCTCACGAAGGCCTACAAGGAAACGCAGTGTTATTCCTTGGTCATGGGAGATGAATTCTCAGAATAGGAAATGGAGAAATGTCACATCATGAATGCTTACCCGTAGGTCCAAAACTGTACCTCCTGGAGTTTAAACGCCACTAATAAAATACTCGTCTATTCACAAAATTATCCGACCATAATACCTCTCATTTCTCAAATTTCCAGTAGAATGTGTGTGGTTCTGTTTTGTTGTTTAATGTCGCGTAGGCTTTCCGTCATATCATTGCGAAGAAAAGACTGTAGTGTATTGATACACAAAGGATGGGGGGCGTATTGTTGACATTGCTAATATATGGCAGATATATTTATGTTTGTAAAGGAGAACAAAGGAGAGAGGCATTGGACCAAGATGATGCTTTAGGCGTTGTTTACAATGCCGTAAAGTAAATAACAATGTAAGGTATTGCTATGTGCTGAGGCGGACCTTCACATTTTAAAAACAAACAATAAGGTCGATTTTTTCTGAAATGTCTAAAGTTAATAAACAGTTCCTTGAAAAGGTTGTGTATACCATGTATCAATGTCAATATCCAATTGTTGTCGCAGTCACCATTTCTGGTGCAGGCAGATTTTAAATATCAAATTTCACATCTACGCTTCGAAACATAACTATAGCCCTCGTTCCTTCAATTTCGTACGAAATAATCATCTACTCTACGATTTTTGGGGCGGGGGTCGACGTCATTCGTACCACTAAACAATTTTAGGGCGGTTCAAAAATCTCAATCGCCGAACGAACTAATGGCAAGATTATAATAGTCTGCCCTACAGGAGAGACTTTGTGCGTGTAATGTTCACGTCTAGAATGAAATCCGAGGGGAAACGCCCCTAAACTTTATGGACTATAGATGTACACAAAAAATCGTGAACTCATGATGGCTGTGAAGATGGGGAAGCATAGGCAATAAAGTCATCCCCAAAATGTTTATAACCTAGTTTGTAAAATCCAAGCCGGAATAATGGGTCTGGGGCACTGATCTCTAAAAAACACTGGATCGAGCATCTTCCGCCTGAAAGTTGAGGTTAGTCGGTGGACGCCATTTCAGTCCCCATTTCAGTCCCCATTTCACAAAGCTTATAAACCATGTTTCGCAAACATGTCGGACTTTCCCGCGCTATTTTAACTAATGGGGGGCAGTACTCATGACTACACTTTCTCGTACTTGGAAACAATAGGAAGCTCGATCCAGTCTTTTTTAGAGATCAGTGGTCTGGGCTTTAAACATTGGAAGTCTTTACTCTGAAGGCATCAGATGTGTCTTTGGAAAGACCACTTTTGCATTGACAGATGTACTGCACATCAGTAGCTCAAGATAATAGTTGTGACTAGGTTTCGGGGCCACAGACTCCAAACATCCGTTCTCGGTATAACTCTATGGTAATAAAAGTCTTCTACAGACATCTACAGGTACTTTAGTAACATGAGCCTTCGTGAATAGTATCCAGAAGCCACATGAAATATCAATAGCAGTTTCTTCTACCTGATATCATGTCTTGTATAATCATTGATAAAAATACTTACATGTTGTCTGATAGATTTCATGTGGTCGAAGGTTAAATGAGAAGCCTGTATTGCCGAGAGCATCTTTCTGTTGCACTTGACTTTTCTGATGTCGCTTGGTTTAAGCGCCGGTAGGTCGATAACATTTGGTCGAAACCTCTGGCTGACCCATCCTTGTCGAATTGGGAACCGTCTTTTGTGCTCGTCTTCATTGCATGAAGTCGATTGAGAGTCTTTGCTGTTATTATAGTTTGCATCGCGACAGCCTTTAGATGGAGCACTTTTGGTTTGCTGCATAGAGAGAGGACGTGGTTATATATTTGCCAATGCCTTGTAAAATCGGACGGTGATTCACGGCTCTTTAAACATCCTCAATTCAATTAAAAGTTTAAAATTTTGAAGTAAATGGGAGGTGTTGAATGACTGCCAGAAAGGAACTTCATATCTGATATGTTAACTAAGGGATACTATGAATCTGAAACGCGGTTACTAGTTAAAGGTTAAGCATTAAAGAGTAAAATTTTCCAGCTGCGGACACCGAGGAGACCATGTGAAACTGTCTGTAATTCTAAGGTCTCAGCTATATAGACGTCGTTTTAAAACATAAATGTAATTTACTAAAAGTATCATAAATTTTATTGAAGTTGACCATGACAATTACGCTATTTACTATATCTTCATAACCCATGTAAAACCATAAATAGTAGAGAAATTGAGAGATAATACTAATTGGCAACCTTTTCACACAAAATACGACTTTCTCATTCATTTGGTCAGTGTGTAATGGAAATGACACATAGATGTAAATAGAGAGAGGCGCTCATTACAATTGATTCTTTAGTAGACTTTTTACTTCCAGTAATAATAGATAGTCTGTCAATTCCGTTTCTGCTTTTCCGTGATTGAACCATTTTGATGGTTTTGGCAATTGCAAAAGCTGTGCCCGCTAAAGAGAGAAATATTTATTACTATAGAAACTGCTCTGCAGGACCTGTTACTCCCGTCGCAGAAAATTTTCGAGGTTGCTGCGATGAGACCAGTTCAGGCCATATCCTTCCGCGAAGTTCACACACACGCACTTCATTTAGAAT
>JAAAKL020008140.1:0-16206 GCA_010016065.2 Carybdea cf. marsupialis auct. non (Linnaeus, 1758)
TTCAAAGTTTTAAATCTCTCTAACAAAACCTTGTTATTTGATGCTGGTTCCTAAAATATGGAACCAGGGAATATTAACAGAGTTTTGACCATAGGCTTTTGAGAGATGATTTAAATTCAAACGCCTCTAGTCTAAACACTTTAAACACTTCATACAATACATGTCTGTAATTTGGGGAAATAGCCTATTCCGAGGAGACTTTTAGATATCTGGAGCAAAATCTTGCTTTTTCCAAAACTCTTGATTTGTGACATCACCACTTTCCCTCCGCATTATTATGGGGTATTAATTTGAGGCTGGGATTAAAAACATTGTCTTGCATTCATGATTCAGCTGTTTCAGTTAAACAGTCGTTACATGGTCTTACTTAGCTGTAATAATAGCTGTAATAGTATCATTCGATCGTTGTACATGCTATTCAAAATAAACGTTTTACAAGCTGAACAAGATTGCAACATGCTTCGAATATCAAGTTGTTCTCGTCAGATATTTCGGATGTTCAGTAGCGGCTCCATCAAAATGATACTGCGTGCTTGACAAATGCTTCCTATTTCAAAAAGTTTGTTGATGCTACAAAACAATATGCACGAAATAGCGAAAACATTTTAATACTGAAAAGCTTTTTTCGCCTGACACTTCTCAGAGTACAAAATCGTCAGAATGAATATTAAGAAGAAAATCGATAAAACTTATACCAAACTGTGCTTTGAAAGTAGCCAATCAGAAGTCTGACTGCTTGATTGGTGTTGTTTATATCAAAGCAAGAAAACCATTTCCTTGCAGACAAAAGAATTTGTCTTTTCATTGGGCCTTTCCGATCCACTGTTACTTCCTATTTCGTCACTTAGCTATTATCCTTACTCTTTTTAGATTTATTTTTATCTACATAGTCTCTCTGTTTAGTATCATCTTAGGCTTCTTCCCCTTCATTCCTACGCCATATTTTGACAACGTTCACATCAAACTCGTCTTGTCAGCAGCCGGATATACTAAAGAGCCTCATCAAGTCTGTTCTCAACCCTGGAAGCATGAAACTCATCTATAACGTACACGAGTAGAATATAAGGAAGTTGCTAGTTTGAAAATATCCGTAGAGGCAATTTGAACTTGCGAGTGGAAGTGACTTGGAAGCTGCAAAGATGACAGGCCGCGAATACTTAGCGTTATGCCAACAATTAAAGTCAATCAAATACATTTAATAAACTGATAAATATATATGGACCCTGAAAACGAAACTGAAAATCTTAATTTAGGACACACGAGCACATTGCTACACATCCTTATATACTGGAAACGATCTGTTCCATTTATGAAGACCACCAATTGCAAAGTATAAACTTAAAAAATCTGACTACAAAATAATAGCAAACAAAATACCTTCAAGTAAAGTCTTTAACACCGCATCCACGTCAGCAGGAATTCGTAGATCACCTTTCGCGATGTTTTCAAACAACTTGTAGATATTGTCTCCTTCGAAGGGATATTCACCCGTCGAAATATTAAATCTAAAAAAAACAATGACATTTAACATTACCAATGGCAGAAATAACTGAAGCAGGGTCGTCTGTACATGACCATAGAATTGAGAAGAAATAGAAGGACAATTGGAGTTTAAGCGACAAATACATATGACGGGGAAAAGTGTGACGTCACGATTTTGAAAATGTTTGAATTATGAGAAAAAAACTCAATTTTCAGGTTGCCCTATTAGTAAAAACGTCAATGGCCATAATTGAGAGTTTAGCCCTTTCCCAATACCGATATATCAGCTTTCAAAGTTTTATATCTCTCTAACAAAGCCTTATCATTTGATGCTGTATCCTACCTTGTGGATCCAAGGAGTTTTAACAGAGTTTTGACCATAGGCTTTTGAAATTCAAACGCCACTACTTTAAACACTATATACACTACAGGTCTGGTATATTGGGAAACAGCCTATTCCACGGTTGCCTTTAGATATCTGGAGTCAAATCTTACTATTTCCAAAATTTTTGATTTGTGACGTCATTACTGTTCCTCCGCATTGAAAACAAGGCTAGTGGTGTTCACCATTGACACTCTGCAAAAATGAGAACAACAAGGTGGTTGACTAAAGGGGGATGCAATACAAATGCTTCTATTTTATAAGCTAATACGACATTTGTAGTAGGCGTAGGCGTCACTACTATCCAACGAAAACGAGGCTGGTGTTCTTTAATTGTCTGTTGAACAGAAAAACCAGATTGCTTTTTCTTTAACCAATGGCATGGCATGACTATGTTTTAAGGATTGCGGAGGGCATAGTAGCAGATAAACAGAAGTCTATAAAAATAACTTAAGGAAAATGCAATTAATCAATCCAAAACTAGTCCTATAATCAATACCGACGTAAACAATTGCAATCTCTCCTTGTACCTCCTCAGAAGCAGAGGCATCAATTGCACCCCCTCCCAATGTTCTTATAATCTGTATCTTCCACCAACTGATGTAGATTCTCCTATTTAGTACTTTCCAGCACGTGTTGGGTCATATGTTTCAAAATACATGATAGGAATACAACGGACGTTCTAGTGCTTTGAGTTATCTGTGAAAACATCTGTATTTGAGACATTTGGTGAACGGAGTCACAGATTTGTGGAAGCAGTTCAATAGCTGTATATATTGCACTTTAAATAGATACTAGAGGTATGGAAAAGTTTGTCACCAACGGGATTCGAACATGTGACCACGCCTTCGAACACGTGACCATGCATTTACGGTGTGCTCTCCAACGACTAGGTGACTCCCGTTGATAACATGATCTATTCCACTTTCCTTACAGGCTCGCTGCTAGAGGAAGGTATCCTCCTTCCCCTCCTCCCGAGCTGAATATTGAATAGATTTATTCTTATGGCATCAATCTACATCAATATCAACAGTCTTTTGAAAACGACTTAAGATTGTATGAAAAGGTTCTGTAACAAACGATTGAATCCGCGTCTCGCAAGATGATATGTAAGATTTGGTACAAAGGGTATTGACCTCAAAATTTTACAACAACAAAACACGCAGCAATAGTAGGTAAAGCAACAGCACCCACACGTCACCAACAATGGCCAGTTAACAGCAACAATAGCAGCAAGAACAGGTGCAAGAATATTCATAGCAGAGCAGTTTTCCCACAACAACATGAGAAGCAGCGACAAAAGTTCACCAGCAGATACATAAGTGACAAGATAATAGACTTACAAGGTAATAAACTTACAAGGTAATAAACTTACAAGGTAATACCAGCTGCCCAGATATCAATCTTGAATCCTGAAAAGACATCACAGCCATTGGCTATTTCGGGAGGTTGGAATGCCGGAGAACCTTGACTCGTTTGACACAAGTCATCATTGCGAAACATATCTAGTTGCTTAAAAATATAAAAAAGGTTCATTAGAAAAAATCCACAAAGGTTATTGTTTCTTTAACAAATTGACAAATTTAACAGTTGTTAGTGGTAGTTGAAATAATTGTTAATCCCAAGCTTTATTATCTGGTAAAAGGCGACAATCACCATAGACTTCTTTTCCCTGGAAAGTTTTATGTCCTAAACTGATGTCCAGTTCCGAAAGACTTTCACAAGATAGCTAACAACCTCTTTTATGTGGCTGTCAGGGATACAAGAGAAGTAGAATTGGATGTACCTTGCGAATGCCAAACAGGTACGCGATTTCTTAGGCTGCAACAAGTTACTCTCGTAAAAGATCAGCAACAATGGCCCTCTTAAGAATCTTGGGCATGTCTTAAATGCGTATTATAGATTCAATATAATGTCATGTGGGCACTGATTCAAAACAGCCACAGGCTGTGCTATTGAGACCAATCCCCTCCAGGTTATAGATGTGTAAATCATGACTTCCTATCTTATTTACAGATATTACACATACATAACTCATTAACTTTAAAAAACACCGCACTCGTTGATAACATTATAGCATTTGCCAGACCTCGTAGGGAAAACAGTGCAGACCTTGCGAGTAAACACCAGGTGGAAGCTGCCATTTTGCTACACAATTTTACTGTGTAATAATGAAAACCCTGATACAATTAACTTGCATGATATGAACCGACAGAGCTGGTTGGTTACATAAATCGCGTTATATTTTGCAGTCAGGAAAAAACGCTAACAGGTAACTACGACTATTTTGATGGAAGCAAAATGCACCTGACACCTTAAAAATATCTTCTTTGTTGCTATTCATTTCAGTATTTTTACACTAAGGAAAAAGGAGCAAAACAAGCGTTTCTGCTTAGTGCTGCATAACGCTCTCACGACTTGATGAGATCAACTCCGAGTCATGTTGTAGTCTCAAAAAATTAACACGATGGACACATCTATCTAGGCTTTTTGTTCCCGATATATTTAGCTCCTCTACTATCGGCGATAAAATGAAGTCTGTTCAAAACGACGATCTTTTCAAACTCACTATACATAAACGTATCACCAAGTCTATTTGCTTGCTAAAAGACTTTCTCTAAAGAAGCTTTGAACTTGATAACATGCTGCAAATACGGTTTAACAGCAGATAAGTGATTGTGCGCACGTAGAGAAGTGAGCAACTGCACGTACTACTGTCTGCACCAAGACCTTGACCTATAAGATACCTACGCTACCCTCGCTAATAGTTAAACACAGTTTACCTCATTGCACCATTATTAATCTTAACAGGACTAAGTGTCAATAAAAAAGTATGTTAAGGTCGGTCTATAACCGCAAGAGTGACGTTATTCACTCTATTCGGTCCAGTGTACGTTCCACAGTTCCAAGACTAAACTGAAGTTGAATTGACATCATGGCCGCACGCAGTTTGCTTGCAGGTTACTTCTACGAAGCATTTCTTACCACTGTTGTGCGACAATATCTGGTTTCTACAGAAGAACACCTGAATCTAATGGGAATGTAATCTTATTGCCCAACCGATTCCCTTTCTCCTCAATAACAAAAGTGACAAGAGTGCAGCCTCATTCGAATGATCTTGTTGGAACGAAAGTAATTTTGGTCCCAGAAGCAGATGCTGTAAAAAATCTCGAGTACTTGAGAAAACTTGTGAAACAATGTTAAGTTGTAGCGGCATCGGAGGACCGAAGCAGGAGGGAAAAAACTTTGGTCTTAAGTTCTACTGATGGCAATGACAGGAAACCAGACTAAATAGAAGTAATATTTACGACATACAAGGTAGAAGCTTGAAAAGCACACTATCTAGTGCTATGATAGCATATTATTTATTTCTCTTTTCTTAAACTTGACATCACTAAGCAAACAGGTTTTGTTAGAAACACCAAAACTCACATTTCTTCGTGCGAAATATTAATTACCCATTCTTTCAAAATAGCAGTAACAATAATGTACCAAAACGTACCTCAGCAACACCTAAATCTGATATCTTCAGAGTTTCATTAGTCGTCAACAATAAATTAGAAGGTTTGATGTCTTTATGTACAACGCCTTTACTGTGTAAATATTCTAATCCATCAATAAGTTGAGTAAAATACCTAAAAAAAGAAGGAAAAAGTGAAAGGTAAGACCAAAACAACGTTGACCTAATAGTGCTTACAATGATACCCCAATTTCTGTATTTAGTATACAATACTTTGGAATCAGCTGAAATAGAGTTTTCGTGTTGACGAATGAAAAGTTATTGAAAAACTATCTATGGATGAGTGCACCACAACATCCATAACAATTTTTAATAAAGCATTTCATTTTATTGAAAGATTCCTTACTTTTCTTTGGAGATGGGGATATCTAGGGCAGCCATTGGTGAAATAGAATTCCAGGGTCATTTCAGGATTTACAGAATAACTGGCCACCTTACGTAAGCTTTACACCAGTCCCATGCTTCCACCTCTTTCTGTTAATGACCAAGGAGATAACTTTTCATACATCTGTTTACAGACCCAAACATCAGCAGTTTAAATTTGATGCCCCTGCTTATCAAAATAAGTTTTCAGTTAGGCTTGCACTGCCTGAAGGCTAAAGAGTCAGCTCCTTCTAAAATATATACAAGACTTACCCATGGGCCTGCCATTCTGGGAATTTATGATCCTTGACTTGCTCCAACATTTCCTGCATTCCGCACACACAGTATTCCATTATCATATACGTATGGCAAGTTAAGGTAGAAAAAATTATTGTATTTACTGCACTTGAGATTAGCAAACCTAGGTATGACCTACACAAAAAGGTACAAAAAGGTACCTTTAACAGTAAACATTACAAACAGTGTCAAAATGCATCAAGTACGTAGGAGACTATGCAAAAACTTTGGCTGATCAGTTGAGAAGCCTACAAAAGTGAAAAGTGCTACATCTTCAAGGAGTAGGGAGACTTAAATGAAGAGTCACATATTCCTACCTTTGAAAACGAGCACATCAAAGTGTAATGTGGCAATAAGCATTATACTAATGGCTTTATAAACAACCTTTTTGGTTTTTAGGAGGGGAGCACAAACAAATAAATTTCCAAAAGCCCACAAAAATAAAGAACTGAAGAAGCTGTCTTTGCAAGATTTAAAACCTAGCAAATTTGCATACTATGCAAATAAACAACCATGCAAATATGACCACACATCTAAATGTGTCAAAGAGGAAAACTGTATTTGACACTCTGCTGCATCTGAACTTCTTATTGTAGATCCTGACATTTATCATTATTATAACACTCAGCAATAATAGATTTAATGCTAATAATCACCACCATAAGGATGATGATAAAGAAAATGATGCTAGTGATGATGATGATAATGAGGATGATCATGGTGATGAATGAGACAAGATTGAGTATGACAACTGTGATGGAATAAATGGTAATGATCATGACAAAAATAACAACAGTGAGGAGAAACATAGTGGCAATAATAAAAAAAGTTAATGCTGTTAATAATAAAGTTTCCATGAATGCAGCTCACGAGGATGCAAAGAGTACTGCTGATGAGAATGCCACGAACAATGCTGATGAGAAACTAAAAAATATGCTGCTCACGAGGATGTAAAGAATGTGGCTGATATGAATATATACAATGCTGCTGCTTCTTATATTGATAATGCTGGTTGTTGGTAATAATGCTATAAATGCTGATGACAATAGAGAAAATAATATACGTAATCACGAAAAGAATCATGATAATAACAGGGTTAATAATAATAATGATATCCCTTCCCCCTTTTCTTAATCCCTTTTATAACATAAATAATACCCAATTATGACATTTAGCTATCTGCACTGTGTCCAGTTACCAAAATATTTACGTTAGAGTATTTCTGGAAGCAGTGGAAGTGCCCAGAAACAACTACATCTTGTTAAAGGGAACTAAAAGTTTTCTTAATGGATGCATAAATAATAAAAAGTACACACCACAAGAAACTGCATCCATCTAGTCAAAAATGAAGTTTTCAACATGCACTATGTGATATCTAGTTGGCTAAAGAAAAAAACCCCCAAGGGTTTCAGGGTACCAGTACTCCTTTTTAGCAATAATACTTTGGGTTGGCCGAGGGGGATTGGGTCCCGGAATCCCATTGAAAGATAAATTAAAGGTCAGTTGCCATTACTAAACAAATTTACTTAAGAATTTCTGGTTTGTAACTCTCAAGCCATTCTAAAACACTTATTACCTATTTACTCTGTGTATATCAGGTTACTATGACATTGGATGAATTCTATATCAGGCAGTATGTCAATAGTATAACTCCTCAAGCAACTCCACACTGGAATACATTGATTCCATGAGTTCAATACAATGTGAGATTTTATGAAGAAAATCAGTGTGAGAAATCACAGCCTATTTCTGCAATGGAATAACTGTGGACAGCAAGCCTTTACACTATGTATACATATACAATTCTGATGTTACTCTCAAAACATCATCATCAACATAACAGTTCTATTTTAGGTCTGGAAGCTTCCTTCATGATGATGGGGCTCTCTTCAGTTGTCTGGCTGGCTGTACTCTTGGCAGATTTCACACTTGATTTCCAGATGGCTCAATTCATGGGGTCACTTGACCCAAGGTCCCAGCCAGAGATGCCATCCTCAGAATTTTGCTCAATGTTTTTCTTGGTTGATCAGTTCTCCAACGTCCAACCACAAATAACTCCACTAGTTGCTTGATTGTGCCCCTAAATAGCTGGACCTGGCTGTACCAGCGCAAGCCCCTCTCCCTCAGACTGTACAAAATTCCAGCTACTCCTACCTTGACCAACGGTTGGCATGAAGAGGTGTCTGCACCCGGTCATATCTGATGTTACAGATTTGCCTAAACATCACCCTGTCATTAGGCTCAATGTGCAGCACGTCACTTTTGGTCTTGGGCCATGTTTCACTGCTGCCTCACTGCCGACAAACATGACACTACATACACAAGAATTGTGTACTGTTCTGTGTGTCTTCAGCACCAGATGTCTTGTTGACAGGATTAGGAGAAGTTCACTCACTTCGCTCCAAGCAGCCTTGATATGAGTGACTGAGGCCAGTGAACAGCCACCAACTGCAGAAAGCATGTCACCAAGGTAGCACAATGATGACACCACTTCAAGCACATCAGGGCCCACAAACACTGATTGCTGGGTTCTGCCAAATGACATATCAAATGGACATTTTGTTTCATATCAATAGTGCTCCAGCTATCTAACAGTATCTCTACAATATCTTTCATGATGCCAACAGCTGTTACAGCAGGCCTCACTTACAAATCTTACCAAGGATGCACACTGTTATTACAAGGTTTACCTGATGGTGAAAAGGCTTTAGAACACAGTTCCTTATTAAAGGGACTTGCATGAGAATATAAACAAATTTAAAACAATATTAAATTGAATGGGTCTTCTATTTTGAGTGACTTAAGAAGGCTAACTCAAATACAAGAATGAAGACATACTCATCAATTAAAGCACAAGTTACAGCAATACACTACATCTTCTCTATCATTTGGATAAGGACTACAGCTTATGTCTTTCACTTATGAGGGAACAGGAAAAAATTTATTCACTTAAAACTCTGAAAAATATTATTACAATTATTCTGCTTGAAGTTGAGTGAACAATTTTGAGTAAGTCTTGGCCATGAATTTCTGCAAATTGGGTTGTAGCTATTAGCACAAGGTAAACCTAAGGTCATATGTTAAAAAGGTGGAATAGAGTAACTTAGGTCTAAGAAAGTAAAGGGTCCAAATGTTCTGTGTTAAATAATATTACTGCTAAATGTATATAATAAAATAATACACTGAAAAGATATATTTTCTCCTTTTCCTCATTGTACAAGACATCAACAAGATCAATGACATTTTGGTGCTGTAGCCTCTTCAGAAGTCGTATTTCCCTGGAAATGGATAGAAACAATTTGTGTGCTTTGAAAAAAAGAATAACAAAACATTTCAAGGTGACTGTAAACAGGGTGGTTATACAATACCTGAGTAGTTTAACTAGCTCTCCAGGAATCCACATAGGAGAAGCCACTAAAAAATTAATATCTTTATAGAAAATAGACAAACATGCAACAAATACTTATCAAGGACATTCTGTTACCTGCAATGAGACACTTACAGTGGGTGGTGTACAATAGAATAACTGAAGTTGAAAAAGTTACAATGTGTATGCTAATTTCAAAAGTGTCAATATCAATGAAGTGTTATCCAACAGAATCTGATTAACTGAAAAATGCATATAGGCCTACATGACAAATAATAGTAAAACATTTGTACACCTGCCTTGCTTACATATAAGCTAAGTTTTCAGATATAAATTTGGGCACTGAAACATTGGCTATGCCTCTACTCCAAGCAAAAAATCTTGAACATAAAAATAAGCTTAAAGCTACCATCAAAAAAGCAAGATCAATGATGATTAGCAAAGCAATTTTAAATGACCACTACATTACACATCACAGTCAAAAACTCATGACTATTTGTGCAATAAAATTTAAGTTGTAACAACATATTTGCAAACATGAGCATGTGTTTTCACAAACTTTTCAAAGACCATTCACAGCACTTCTGATAAAAGTCATGACCTTGTATCATGTATCATCTGGAATAAATACTTAGAATTTCTGGCTCTCCTAGTGGAGGGAGCATAATACTTCAAAGATCACAAATATTATACACACATAATTTTGGGGAATTCATCATCATCATCATCATCATCATGCATTTAACGTCTGTTGGACCCTCCAAGAGAATTGGCCTATAAAACCAGTATGGGAAAGACATTTTGCTATTTGGAGGCACATTTGGCTTATACATCTGGTTGCCTTAAAGATTGGGTAATACAGCCTAAGGTCTCCTAAAATGTGGCATCAACAACCCCTCTTACCTTAAATCTAAATGAGATATATCATGAAACACCCTGAAAATACAAGATATTTTAATAACATTGCAACTCTTAATGATTTTATACGCAGCTGTCTAACTCCCTGGAAAGGACATTAAACATCCATATAATAAGGATGATGATACATTATCACACCTAATGAGAGCTTATTCTGTACATGCAGTTACAAATATATATAATAAATACTCACAGAGACCAATTTAAGGACAAGTGTTCTAAGCAAATGTTACTAATGTATATGACGTAAATGAACAAAGTGAGACATGTATACTTTCTCAACATATGACTTTTTGCTTATCAGAATGACCTCATGTGCAACAACCAGAGCTTTGATATGCATGCTGGGTTTACAATACTTGCTTGTGGTCAAGGATCCTTGCTATTCTGGGTAGGCCATACGTTTGTAGTCTTGATAATCAACACTATTTCTTATTTGAGATTTACATGTCAATTGCACCCAAGAAATGGCACACTGGAATGTACTGTGTTCATGTTTTCACGACATTTTGCTTTTTTTAATTTACAAAATCGATGAAGACGGGCATTTAAGTTATGAATTATTATGACTGGTTGGTTAGTTCAGATTCACAAAATTCATGTATATTTGAACGAATATGTGTACTAGCACTGTGGTCTAATCCGTCTAAATGCAAGGATGAAGATATACGGCAAATATTTGGGTTCCTCAAAAATCAGTTATATGTAATGTTTACTGTCACTCCGTGTCACTATAACTTGTTTGTATGTATATCACTTATTGCATTCTGACATTTTCGGTGAATTGAAACCCGGAGCCCCTGCTCAGATCATGAAAATCGGTTTATCTCCCATACACTCGAAGTTGGGTCATCAATTTCCTACATCGGTACATTCCCATTTACTTTTAGTGTATGTGCGTTGAAAGAACCTGAACTTAGCTATAGGGGTGGGGCACATACCCCTTCTGTCTTCTTTTCCGCCAACTACGTACCATCGGCCTGCTACCGTACACGTACTTCTGTCCTCGATTCTGTATAAAACGTACAGAGAAAATGGGCCACCTGTTACAGTTTCACGAATTTCTAAGGTATTATTATGAAGGCAATTTGATGATAAAACGTAAAGGGCATTCTATTGAACTGAAAGGATTACCGTGATTTAAATATTTGTGTTCTTTTAAGAAAGCAGTAGCCTTGACAACGAGGAAGGAACATGTTTAGAATTCGCCCTTGGAAGGTGAGAAATGAATAATAAGAAACTTAACTTGCCATCGAGATGCCATACAAATGTCTACTCAAACCTTATTTGGATGGCATTATTATGCAAAAGGAAATTAAGCTGTTATTTTCGAAAGAAAGGGGGTTTAAAAGTAGGCGGCGTATATACCATTTGTTATGTCTTGCAAAATCGTACGATTCTTTGACGGTATTTACGTCTTCTTAATGCAAGTACCTTGCAGAACGATTCTTGGTCAGCTGCAAAACAGCTGCTTCCTCTAAACATGGCAGACTAGCAAAATATGAACTCATAACATATCGAACTGATAATATAACGACGTTATGATATAGACAACTGCGTCTTTACCTTTGCACATTCTGCTCACCGTGCGGAATCCGCCGCAATTTTCTCTTCTTCATTATCTTTACAGCGCGGCGACATAGAGTGACAGTATCAAGGACCTCCTTCACCTTCCCATAGGATCCCTCCCCTAGCATATCACCCATCAAATACTTCCCAATCATCTTTGCTTTTTTCCTCCGCTCCTCATAAATAATCTGATCCGAAGGTACTCGATGAATTTGGAACAAGTTGACTCCAATATCGTCAAAGTTCTCTCCCAGCGAATCTCCATCGCCAGTCCCATCTCCCATAAAAAAGCATGGGGATTCCGGAAACACCATGCCTTCAACCATGGTTAGCCGAGTAGTTGGAGAAACTAGGTTTCCTTCTGTACGTCGGCATGGACGCCGGTAGATCCGCCAATGATGGTGTATTCAAATTCCTACTTCATTTCAAGTTGCTCCATCCACCGCTACAGCCAGCAGCTGTGCGGCCATCTTTCTGCCTGTTGTGGTGAACTATAGTGCATTGATGCAAATCATCTGTTCAGCGGTTTACATCATGAGAGGATTGTAACAACTCGACACAGCAAGAGATCATAATCCGAGGAAGCCAAAACGGTGAACGATAGCCTGACCTACTGCACAATAAAATCTTTACTGTTAGCAACCCTCTCCACTAAAAACCCAATAATAAACTGTGAAACTAAACGAAACAAAAAAAACTACTTGTGCTACTAGAAATTCTTCCAAACAAGGCTTCTCGAATGTGACGTAAAAATTTTGACATAAGGGTAAGGGTCCAGACAAACACCCACTGCCAACCCTGTTCTTCACAAACTTTTCTTCACAGACAATTCCGCCCTGATAGGTTGGACCCATGTAACTTCGCAACTGTTAGCCCATGTAACAAATTTGGTATACTTTTATTACTATCCTTGACTGCTTAAAGTGATACAAAGTTTGGCTATACTTCATTAGATACGATACTTCTTGCAAGCCACGGTCACCTATCAATCTTTACTTGCTCAACATGGCGCTTCATTAAAATATTGTGTCACTTATAATTTTGGCTTCAAATTTATCTAGTAGCTAATATCAGACTGTTAAAATTCATACATCTACTTAAAGTTCATTATCAACAAAGAAATTATAGTGTTAATTGATCTTAACTGAAAAAGCTCCCGCTTAATTCAGTCCATGGCTTAACAGGTAGGGCAGCGTGCCGCGATTTCTTGGGTGCCGTATTCAAATCCTAGTGGTGACATTTTCTTTTTCTCTAGTATCTTTTCAAACTTGATTCTCTTTAATCCTCTCTTCTTGATGACACTTTGTAATTTTTAATGGACTTTGGACAAACTGATAGGTTGCATGGCTGTCCTTCAATCGGCATTGTGTAGACCCCCGAATTGTGCAGAGCTAGATCTCAATGCTCACCAGTGAAGGTTAAGGTCGCGACTGGAAAAAAGTGAACTATTTTACCACCGGTCACGATAACTCAGTAGGTAGAGCAGCACTTCATGAGGCAAAATCGTAATTTTGAGAAAAATTATTCACTTTCGAGGGTGCAAAGATATTTAATGGTCTTCCAATCGAGACTCTAAGAATTCCTCTGAACCATTTCCTGAGACCTTAAAACGTCTCTTCCCCTGATTTAACCCTGCAATCTCTTATTGTTTTATTTTCAATCCACTATTATTACTCTGAAC
This sequence comes from Carybdea cf. marsupialis auct. non (Linnaeus, 1758), assembly GCA_010016065.2. Classification (NCBI taxonomy): domain Eukaryota; kingdom Metazoa; phylum Cnidaria; class Cubozoa; order Carybdeida; family Carybdeidae; genus Carybdea; species Carybdea cf. marsupialis auct. non (Linnaeus, 1758). The sequence continues at coordinate 13,580 of JAAAKL020008140.1, forward strand.
TTACTGAGTTTTTTTCTTTTTCATAGGGACTGGTATTTCTTTGATATTTCTGTAGATATTAAATTTGTACTGAGCCCTTTAATTACATTTTCATGTTACAGGACTCACAATGACAACATATATGTGCAAATATTTGATGTACGCAAAAACAATGTATATATCTGACGTCATTATCTTACATGTAAAGATTCGTTAATGATAACAATAATGGCACGTCGTGATAGCTGGTGTGCCGGGTTCGAATCCCGCTGGTAGCATATTCACTTTCCCAAAGTATCTCATGCAACTTCATAATTTCAATTCTAATAGTTTGTTGGTGGTACAAAACAATAAATAACGCTATTTCGTGCAGTTTAGTTTCAATTCTCTTCTTCTCGTTGAAAGTTTCTTTGTCAAACGTAAAGTTTTCATATATCAGAACTTCATGATGTAGAATAAACTGATTAAAACAGGTCTACATTCGAAGGTAGGATTTATGGATAGAACTTGTAAGGTTGAAAATACCTTGTATCGACAATGCACATTTACGAAACTGTCAGCCCAAGTTTACACCAAAACATAGTAAAACAAGGTCTTATTCTTTCTGTTAAATCAATTGCGAACAAGAATAAATCGATGAGAGAATACTTTTTTGACACAGGACCAACTGGAGGAATAGCCTTTAAAACAGTCTGTTTTGCAGACTTCTAAGTGGTGACTGCCAGCGCAGATAACAAGACTTCAAGAATTATGGAAGAGATAAATAAAGATAAAAAGAAGGGACTTCAAACAGAGTTATGATGACTAAGTCTATACATAGGAAGTGAAAGAGGAAAAACAATCCAGCTATCTAGTCTCAGTAATATCAGAAAACACTGAAAAGTAAGGGGATGGCTAAAATAGCTTTGAATAATAAGGTAGAGCTGTGAACAGAAGGGCTAAATCTTCAATAAAAGTAGTTTGGAGTGTACAGCAACATATACGGGCGGATTCAGAAGGGTGAGTGAGGGGCAATCGCCAAAAGGGATCAGGTTTCATCTGCTCCACAACTTCTGGAGGTAACAAAATGAGCCAACCTCACGTCTGCATATATGATGATTATAACAACTTTGTTGAAATAACGTTATGCAATCCCTATCATATACAATCTGCTTTAGGCATTATAGATGGAGCATAAATCGCCTCTTAAGCTTAGGCAATCGCAATTCTTAAACCGCAACATTAAAAAGCAGTCAAATCTTTTCTATTTGCAAGTGCATAACCGGAAAGTTTTACTTGTCTGGTAATTTGAGGCAGCCCTTCACTCGCAACTCGGAACAAAATCGTAAATATCTCAACTACACTAACTTTCAACTTTAAACGTCCAAAGATTTTTCCTAGTACCTTAGGAATTCATTATTTTCAAGAAATGGCAATCACATATTTTCGTCTTTGAAACGCTACTGTGACATAAAATGCTCAATAGTGTGGCCATCTTGGGGTAGAAAGACAAACGTTCACAAATGCTTTGTGGTGACTTGGCCACCCCTAACGGTTGTGGTTAGCAATAGATTGCATATCGCGGCAACCATTACGTCATCAGAGTAGAAATGGAAGTTGCATTTGACGTCATTTCCGGATCATTGTTCCTTTCTCTCTGTAAATAGAATTTATTCTGCTCGAGTTCAACTTAACGTCGTTGTAGTGATTTTAGTCGTCTGGCGTAAGATCATTACATGAATTTAACAGTCTGAGCCTCCACTGCGCCGCGACGTCATGATAAAAGGAAATCAGCACATCCTATACAAACATCTGTAACAAGGTAAATAGAATTTAAAAATGTTTTAAAAGGTAGGATGAATGTTCTCCCGCCCAAAACAGAGAGTTGACTGGTTACTCCCTCTAGAATGTATAAAGGTAAAACCAACTTCAACGTCAAAGCAATGCAGAGGGAAAGTGATGACGTCACAAATGAAAACTTTTAGAAATAGTACCATTATTTCCAGATATTGAAAGAAAAGCTTGGAATAGGTCGTTTCCCAAAGTAGCAGACCTGTAGTGTATATAGTGTTTAAACTAGAGGCGTTTTAATCTCATGAATTTAACAGTCTGAGTCTTCATTGCGCCGCGACGTCATGATAAAAGGAAATCAGCACATCCTATACAAACATCTGTAACAATGTAAATAGAATTTAAAAATCTCTGGTCAAAGCTCTGTTGATATTCCTTGGTTCCTTCAGTTAGGAACCAGCATTAAACAACAGGGTTTTGTTAGAGAGATTCAAAACTTGGAAACCTGATATTTCAGTGTTGGCAAAGGGTATCACTCTCAATTTTGGCCATTGGCGTCCTAACTAATAGGATAACATGAAAATTGAGATTTTCCCCCGTAATTTAAAAATTTTCAAAATCGTGACGTCACACTTTCCCACCGCATTTTAAGCCCTCCAGATGCCACATCGCGCAACGCGTAGAGGAGCAGATACCACTTTCATTCTTGAAAATATGCAAGTGCTTTAACCTCAAGAGAATAAAGGTTGAGTAACGATTTATGCTATAACTTTTAATAGGTTTTGGATGAATTGATTGGTCAAATGCAATCGGTCACGAAAATGGGGGGGCGAGGGGGCGGCGCCCCCCTGAGAGAAATTTCTATCATTTTCCGCCCC
>JAAAKL020008141.1:0-16201 GCA_010016065.2 Carybdea cf. marsupialis auct. non (Linnaeus, 1758)
AGCAAAGCCAAACTGTGTTGTTTTTATAGTTGTTTTTAGTTTATGGCTTTTATATCTGTTTTAGGTGACCTATATATTGTTATATATATATATATACATTGTATATTGTATATATATATATATGTAACAAGAACAGAACTACTAAGCCATTAAGTTAAAATTATCTAATACAACAATAAAACATTGGCTCTTGCTCGTGGTGAGCTTTCGGAAAATTACATTCCTTCTTCTGGCATATATATATATATGTATATATGTATGTATACATATATATGTATACATATATATATATATATGTATATTGATTATCAAATGTGTATGAGGGACTTTATCCAGCTAATAAGTGACACTAATATTTGCATTGATATACTTGTAAATTTAGGTCCTGTTGATTCTTTAAAACCTTTAAAACCTTCTGTTGTTAATTACCTGGTCAGAGATGGTTAACCTAGGCCTAATTACAATATATGTTGCCTATCATTATAGGTATGTAACACCCAAGTGAAAAGGCACAAAGATAATTTTAGGGTGAGGTAGATCCTGACATGATGATGATACAAGAATGGGCTTTCTGTCTTTTATTTCTTTCTAGTACAAATCATTTCAATACAAAAATACCATGGCTACAACTCTATAAACATGTATTTTTAACAAAGTACATACCAAGTAAATGTATCCAAAACAAATGGGTATCAACTACTTAGTAGCCAACTCTCCCATGAAAAGGCTATGTTGCACAGAGTCACTGTCAACTACAGCCAAGCTAATCACATTCTTTAGGAGGAGGCCAAACTACTCCATTGAATGAGGCTAAATGATACCTATTTAGCCTAAAGATGTTGCAACATACCAAGTTATGAATTTCTTGTTAGAACAGTGCTGTTTTACTAAAACTAAGTTCTTGTACTGTGACAATGGTGTGGACACTAACCTGAGCTATCGGGATGGGAATTCTCTAACAATGCTCAGTGCAAAAAGCCATGTTACTGTACAACTAAGTAACAAGGAAGATTCGTGAATCACCATTACACATACAAACAGTGTCATGCAGTGTCATGATTGTCAATGAGGGTTAATTGTAACTTGTGTAACCTATGAAATCTGCAAATATAAAGTTAATATACTGACTAGTGATGAGACAAACAAAACTTTTGAAATTAGAACATAACCTTGACCTGGTTACAGATAGGTTTATTTCCAGAAATGTAGTAAATTGGTTCATTCCAGCATTGAATAGTGCAGAAATCTCACTACTATCTAAAGGCCTTAAGTTTTGTGTAACACCCAAGGAATTATATAAGGTACTTATTAAGTGTGATATTGTTTGCTTGTAAGCTTTGACTGAAATCTGATGTCTGATGTAGATGTCTTACAACCTACTGCTTAAGGCATTAAATTGTACATCAAGGGTCCAATCAACTTCATAGGGGAAGTCAAGGGCTTGGGTCCAACTACCAACACAACAGTTCTCTTCACTTAAGATTAAGTAACCTTATATCCAAGTATTACTCAGGAAATGGTTTGTCAGCTTTGAAAACAGCCCTAAATAAGAGAATTGATTAAAATATCAGACATACTTTGTGTTAAACATAATGGACATCATAATATGTTTTTCTACTAAGTTAAAGATATGACAATAGGTGTATATTTGCCACCCCATGCATGGTTACAATATATTGATGATATTTTTATGATGTGGGAACATGCACATGTCAAACTGTTATAAGCTATTTTACTTTTCCCCATCCAACCCTTAAATTGACCTACAATTATCCAACCAGCATCATCAATGTTTTGATGTTGAAATAGACTGTACAAAAGTCCACTGACACCAATGTCTACAGTTCCACTCTTGTCACCCCTTTTACACTAGAAGAGTGATTCTGTACCGTTAAGCAGTGCATATAAGTCGTATTTGCTCTGCATAGATGTAAGGAACTTTAAGTTTGTGGGTATAGCCAGGACCTGATCATTTAAAAAGATGGACCATGCAAAGTATTTAAATTTGATAGAAAATAATTACCCAACAAGATCATGCACCTATATCTCAGCACAGGCAGCTGATGGACATGCAGTCGCTAGTGTACCACCCAGGATTTTGTGGTAAGATTCATAAATACTTTTTGACAATTTTAGTATACAATATTCCAACAAGTAACATTGAAAATTCCTCAAGAGCAAACCCATTGTTTTGTTTAAAAGAGCTAGTGATTAAGTTAGATAAATCAGTGCAAGTCAGAATCGGAGATAACAATTCTAGGGAAAATAATGGGTATCCACCTTGTTGTAAAGGAAGAACATTGTGGCACATAATTACATCTTTCCAAGTTCAGAATTCTTAATTGTAACTTAAGGGGAGTGCTGTACTTCCTACATTGTAAGGATTGCATGCTTCAATATGTTGGAAGCACAACCATACCTTTTTGCACTTGGTTTAACAGTGATCTATTGTAATACCAAGCTTTATTAAAAACAGGTCCAGAGAAAATAAAGTTGTACAACAAAGTGGACCCTTTGAGGATTTGCAGATGTCTTATGCCAGAAAGAATCCCCATTGCAAAGCAAACTTAACACCTTTAAACTTACTTACTTTTACTTTACTTTCTCCATTTTACGTCTTCTTCTCCCATAACTATGGGGTTTGACAGTTTATGAGACTCTTCCATCTGTCTCTGGCCACAACATCTTCTTCTTTGAGCCCGATATACCTCATATCCTTATCAACAGTCTTCCACAAACTCTTTTCTGGCCTTGCAGGCGGTCGCCTACCATCCACATTCAGATTGACAATTCTTCCAAGGGGCTCCCCCACATCTTTCCTCTTGACATGACCAAACCACTGCATTCTTCTTCTTCTCAGAAATGTTTCCAACGACTCCACTCCACATCTTTTTTCTACTTCTTTACTTATGACTCTGTCTTGCCAGGTCAGTGCAGCCAAGTACCGGAGCATTCTTCTGTCACAGCTGATCAGCACCATCTTTAATCTATCAGTCATGGGCCTGCCCTCTGAGCAGTAAAACAGCACTGACCTGATCCAGGGATCATAAATTTGTCCCCTATTCTGCAATGGTATGCTCCTGTTCACTAGAAGACTGGCATTATCTCTCCACTTCTGCCATGCAGCAGAGACTCTCTTCCTGACAGATCATTCAACTCCCCCGTCAGAGTCCAATATGTCACTGAGGTAGCAAAACTGCTTAACTTCTTCAACAACATCTCCATCTATGTAGATGTTATCATTTCCTTCCTCTTCCTGGGATTGACTATGACAATTGCAGGCAGGACATTGGAAGTCTGGGTCTTCAGTCTGTGCAATCCTGAACATCACTTGTTTTGGCCATTCCCCTTCTACAAACTCCGCACGGGTATCTGTCTGACTTGATAGCTTCAGTTATCTTTTCTGTCACCATCATGTTTGTCTTATGTTGACCTTCATTCCTCGTCTTGCCATTGCCTGTCTCCAATCCATGAACTTCTGCTCAACTTCCTCAATACTCTCTGCAGACAGCACCAGGTCATCCACGTAAAGTAACTCCCAGATGTTCTCACCTCTGCTTTCCTTTGTTGCGTTCTCCATTACCAGTAAGAAGAGCAGTGGACTAAGGGCTGAACCCTGATGGACACCAACTTTTATGGGAAACTCATCTGACAGCCCTTCAGCAACTCTCACTGTTGACTTGGAGTCCATGTAGAGCAGCATCACCAAATGGACCACATATTCAGGAACAAGCTGCCTTCTCAGAGCCAACACTATAGCCTTTCTTGGAATTCAGTAAAAGGCCTTCTCCAAATCCACAAAAACGTGATAGAGTTTTCTTTTCTTCTCAAGGTACAGTACCTCTCCTGCAACTGTGGCATCCTCTGTTGATTTACCTGGGTTAGAGCCAAAATAGTTACTTAAAATATTTACAATCCTGCGCAGTTTGGCATCAAGGACCTTCTCCATAATCTTCATACCATGTTCAAGTAGTCGGAGACCTCAATGTTTTGTACAAACCAGAGCATCTACTTTACCTTTGTAGAGGGTAATTGTAGTGCTGGCTTTCCAGCTCTCTGGCATTCTTCTCTCTCTGGCTATTTCTCTAAGAGCAGCAGTCACCTCCTCCACTCGAACAGATTCCACTGCCTTAAACAACCCCACAGCCACACCTGATGGACCTATGGCTCTCTTGTTTTTTATTTTACTGATGGCACTATTTGATTCTTCTTTAGTGATGTTTTCTATGGGACCCTCCACAATATCACAGTTCTCAATCTGATTTTCATACTCTTCATGCAACAGTTCCTGAAAATATCCCCTTCACCTCTCTGCCACTGAGGTCTTGCTTTCTCTCATGCTCAGGTTCTCAATCCATTGTCTCCAAGCTTCTTTCTTTTCCCTACCTACTTTTGCCTTTGCTTCTCTTCTCCTTCTCTTGTATTCTTCTCTGTCATATTCTTCACCAGTTTGTTGCCATCTCTTGAAGGCAGTGTTCTTCTCCTTGATGACCTCCTGCACAGCTTCACTCCATGACCAAGTCTCTCTTTCCCTGCCTCTACTGCCTGTTGTCTCTCCACAAGTATCTTTGCAGGTTTGGAGTAAATTCCTTTCTAGCTGATCCATGTCACCATGGCAGGACTCCATACTACTCTTAAATTTCTCCTGGCACTCTCTCTTCTTCTTCAAATCTGCCAGCTTTATCTTCTTACTTGTCTTTTGTCTTTTTCTCTTGTCGGCAAGTCGGCAACACTGATACTGACTCGGACTGGTTTGTGTTGTGTGATGCATTCTTCTCCAGGTATGGCATGGCAGTCTGTACATACTCCACTGGCCCTCCTCAGAAACAGCAAATCTATCTGAGTTTTATGGCTTCCACTCTTATAGGCTGCAAGCTTCTCTTCTTCCTTCTGAAAGTAGGTGTTCAAGATACACAGCTGGTGGAAGTTGCAGATGTCCAGCACTGTTCCCCCTTCATCATTTCTACCTCCGTAGCCATAGCTGCCCATGACTTCTTTGTATCCTGTGTTGTCCTTTTCTGCGTTACCATTTACATCTGCACCAATCAGCAAGACCTCAGAATAAGGAATTTGTCCAAGTTCATCTTCAAATTTCTCCCAAAAGTCTATCTTCTCCTGTGCTGGTCTTCCTGTCTGAGGAGCATACACTGAAAAGACATTCCACACCTTCTTTCCGATGACCATCTTTATTCTTATCATCCTCTCATCATATCTTCTTACCTCAATGACACGGGTCTGCTAGCTTAGGCTTCATCAACCCACCACCTCCATTTATCTTCTCATGCCCTCCGCTGTATTAAAACTTTTACTTCTCTTTATTAGCACCAATGCTAGTAAAGCCTGGGTTTCTGTATCTAACCTCCTGTAAGCAGCATATATCAACCTTTCTTCTTTCTGGCCAGCATGGCCCCTAACTCTCTGCCATTTCCGATTAATGACCCAATGTTTATGGTGCAGACCTTCAATGCTCCACTCACTCTACTTTTATTAACAGGTACACTCAACCTGAAGATTCTTTGCACCCCTGTCAGGGGCTGGAGGCCATATTTGTGAGAAGTATCTCATGATGTTTGAAGCAAGGGGTTTTTATGCCCCGGATGCCCTTCCTGACAGGAAACCCTCACCATTTATCCGGGCTTGGGACTGGCTGGGAATGGAACTGGGTTGCTCAACCTCATGGCTGGTTTAACACCTTTAAACCCAGTGGCTTTAATGAGAGGGAGGTACCAACAACTCGAGAAATTGACGGAGGAGGGTCAACTGTAGAGACAAGAATATAAGCCCTTACAAGGAAGATGTAATGTCAAGTATGTGGTATACAAGAACAAAGTTGTAGGATTTTCTAAACATGTATGGAAGTTGAAGTGTCCATCAGATTAGTTTGAAATAAGTTAGTCTATTTTTACGAAAGTCCCTGCTTATTGGAGCACATGAGGTTTTTGTCTCCTATGTTTTTGAAGGGAAGCTGGCAATTCTGAAAGAGACTCACTTCAGGGCATAGTTTGTTAGTTATGGAATTTTATCTGCATTTAAATGTTGAATAGGCATGTAAGCATGATTGGTTTCAATTTCTTAAATTCTTTTTCGTGAATTAATAACAAGCAAATAACTTTACACTGCCAGTTGAAGGAAAGTATATTCCGAAAACTCGCAAGAGTGAAGCCAATCTTATTTGTTTTTATATGGTTTTTAGATTTATTGGCTATTCCATGTCAAATCATCCACACCATGACATCCATCAATCTCAGATCCTTTTGATATTAACACCAAATATGTAGTTTATTATCAATAGTAAATCTTGAAAATTTAAATGGCCAACTCACAGGCGTTCACCAATTATCACCTGTTTTGTCCTTAATGAAATGTTTTGGATTCCAGTCCAATCTGTCATTTTCAAAAGATATATCTTGTCATGTCTCAAGTTCTAAAATATCAAGGCCTTAAAATTTGGCACCAGTATGTAGTTGATGGCAAGGAATCCAAATATACAATTAAAAGTACCTTAAATTGTACCCTCAATTATCAAATGGACATATATCGTATTTATGACATGTTACATTAAATCTCGATAAAATACGATGTGGGGATATAATTATGAGTAATAAACTTAGGTATTCAAATTTTCAACAATACTCGATTCATTCAGTCTTTTTTGGGAAGCATCATTTCAATCCAGGAGTCTCCGATCTGTAGGTTTTGCATCCCTTTCCTTGAGAGCAATCACTCTCTTTTATGTAGGCATCGTAGGGATTCCAGTTACAACACTAGTGATTTTGCCATTGTAGTAAGTAACCAGTAGTTGTTTTAGGTTTTAATGTAAATAGGTTATGGTTTTAGGTTTTTATAATTGTAATTATCATCTTTTATATGTGCCTGAGGTATTTTTGTAAATAGATAGCACACCCCCTTTTTATTCTTTTGGAAATTATTTTAATTCAGCCATCTTTTGCTTAAATACACCTAAGGTTGATTATGTAACTTTAAACCTGATGAAGAGTGGAAGGCTTAAAAGCTTGTTTAATATCTTGTTCAATTTTTTTGAATTTTATATTTTATCAATACTCTTGCCTAAAGTTGTATTTTATATATATGCATGAGAAGGAGGTTCCGCTGCCTGCGCTTTAGGTTGACTGTTTCAGGATTGGTTCTGGCTTACCTTACGATTAAAGTACGGCTAACAAGGGACATCCCTTGGTGTGGCTAGTCTAGCCTCGGCTTCGTAGCAAGGATATGATGGGTGGGGTTAGAACCATTTCAGAGAAACGGTTTTTAAATGTGTCAAATTATTTTACTTGTATGAAGGAAATCATGTAGTTTTTAGCATTCTTCATGTAAAAAAGCACGTTTAATTATTTTTTATGTAAGGCCAACTGTGGAGAACTGTATGTAAGCCTGATGAAAGAGGTTCCCCCAAAACCTTGCAAAAGCATGGTGTTTTAAGTTGTTGTTTTTATACTGTTATTCTTATGACTTTTTATCCATTTTAGTTTTATTAGGAGATCTGATGAAGAAACAATGTATGCAATTAAAAAAGCAGAGCTAAAACCATTGCTAATGTATACAATTAAAAAAGCAGAGCTAAAACCATTGCTAAAATCTATATACAACAGTAAAAAAAACCAGGTCTCTCAAAGCCTAAGCTTTCGGAATGTATTTCCTTCTTATGAGGTACGTTTTAAAATTGGCAAAGAGGGTGCCTTAAATGCAATATTTTTGTTTACCATCTAAAACCTATTTACCACTAAATTTACAATCTCTTTTTACTATCTCAAATCTATTTACTATTAAAACCCAGCCAAGAGAGTAATAATCACTACCCATCACAGCCTCACTATCGAGCTTAGGTGCAAAATGACCACAATAGTACTTCCCTACTACTAGCCACGTGATAAAACATGCAATAGAGAAAATTAGCCTCCCTTTATTTACGTTTACTAGGTTCAAAGGTTTTAAGTTTATGTCACCAAACATTTCCTATTTTCAGAGATCACTTTCCATTTCAGCTTCATCAATAAGGTGAGACTCCCAGTCTCCTGTACCCTTATGTTCTGCATCTTGAAAATGTCTGAACAAGCCACTTTGCGGAACAATTTTCTTATCTCCTGCTGTTTTCTAAATAAAAGTCCTGTACTGTGATTTGTAATTATTGAAACACAATTGAAATGGTGTCTTAGTACTTCCCATGTATTGGAGGATGCATGTTTTACACCGTAAGAGGTACACTGCCATTTAAGAATTGCAGTCAAGGGATCCTCTACAAATTCAAAACACCCTACTGTCATCCTTCCTGGTGAACGTATCGCTCTGCTGAATATAATTGCAGAGCAATAAGCAATTCTTTCTTTTTTACAGTGAGCGTACCCACCCTGTTTGTTGGGGTCTGGCAATTTCGCTCTGACCACCTTGTCTCAAAGAGACTTAGTTTTGTGGAATGATACTAAAGGAGGAGCATCAAATACGCATTGATGCTCCTCATCACAAGCCAGAATATTTTGGTTTTCCCAAAGCATTGAATGTGCTCTGGCGATAAGAGCGGGATGGTAAGGCAATGTCAAAATGTCCCTGTTACCCAAACCCCTTTCAAACTCCCTAGGTTCTAGTAACACTTCCCTATCCTTCTTGTGTGCTTGCTCGATTTGGTCTGTCACTGATTTGTGAGGATAACTCCTTTTGCATAACCATTTCTGAAGGTCTACACTGCGTTTATCAAATAGGGAATCTTTAGAGCATATCCTATGTGTGTGCAGTGCCTGTCCATATGGGATCACTTTCTTTGAGTGAAATGGATGGCATGACGTACAGTGAATGTACTGGTGTGTATATGTTTCCTTCACATGCAGATCTGTGGAAATGTTGCCATTCAGATACTTAAACCTAACCTCTGGAAAGTCTATTTCTCTACTGGAATAAGTATGGGTAAATCTAAGGGTGGGATGGAGAAAATTCAGATATGAAAGAAACTACAGCAGAGTCTCCTTCCCATCTTTCCACACCATAAAAACGTCATCGATATAACTGAGCCATACGGAGGGTTTAACCCTAAAGCCTCAGAGCACATTTAATCCTTCCGGAAAACTAGAACAACCTGGCTTGTGATGAGGAACATCAATGCATTTTTTATGCTCCTCCAGTAGTATCATTTCACAAAACTAAGTCCCTTAAAGATAGGTTAGTGAGAGTGAAACTGCCAGATTTTAACATACAGGGTTGATGTGCTCCTTGCAAAAAGAGGAAGAACTGTGATGTCTGCAATTAAATTCAGCTGAGCAATAGGTTTACTGACAAAGAGGATTGTAAGTCTTATCGCATTTGCAAAGGACCTGCAAAGGACAAGATGGTGCTGTATCTCTTACAATGTAAAACTTACGTGGGAAGTACTAAATACCATTATGTTTGCAATTCAATAATTACAAATTGGAGTATAGGACTTTTATAAAAAAAACAAGCGGGAGATAAGGAAGTAGTTCCGCAAAGTGCTGTGTTTGAACATTTTCAAGACATAGAACATAAAGGAATGGGAGACAGGAATGGAGGCTAAATGAAAGGGAGATAGTTCTTATGTGTACCGTCACCCCCTTGAGATTACAGGTTAACAACTGTAAATCACAGTTCTGCAATTTCTTGAAAAAGTCTGGTGATGAGTCAAAGCACATCTGTGATAGTAACTTGTTTCAGCACTTTGTAGGAATAGGCCATAATGGTATGAGAGATTGGCAATTCATTCTGATCGATGGTGATGAAACAGAAAGATTGGTCAGGCGTAAGGAAACTTTTTGGCAGCACAAGCTTAATGTGTTTACACCAAATGTGTTGTATTGTAAGATTAAGTTGGACTTTCATTCTTTAATTCTTTAATTCAGATATAATTTAGTAAAGTCCCGCCTCAGTCGTCTTCATCAAATTTCCAGTATAAAAAGCCTTTCTTAAATTATGTAAATTCACTACCATTTGATTGAAAAACAGTTTTTGTTCATCCAAGTTTATCCAAGATGGTTGCCTGTCTTAATATCGAATTCTAAAAGGACCCATACAAACACAACAAAATGTACTTAACGAATGCAAAGTCCCACAAAATAATTGAAAATAAATAAGTATGCAGGTCAGATTTTGTCACTGCAAATTTTAATCTAGTGGCTAGTAAGGGTGAACCCTTGCTATGGTCATTTACACCTCAGCTTAGAAGTGAGGCAGTGAAGGGTGGTTTTACCTGACCTTGTCTTTATAATTTCACATGAAGTTATTCGTAATAGGGTACTGTTAATAGGGGCAAGTATGCTAAGGTCAAATTTATTTTTCACGTTCCACTAAGGTGCCCTTATTTACCGTCTAGACACGTACAGTATGCAGTACAGTTCTAAACAAAACCTGTTGGTTGTCTCACTGTGCATATTTTGCTGTGAATGTGACACAGTCTGTCAGAATCAATTTCAATTTTGATCAAACTGAAAGTATTCACGGAAAAAATTGAGATCTGGCAAACCTTTTGGGGGACCATGGCCCACTGCCCCCCCGTCCCTGTGCATTAAGAGTGTCTTTTGCTTAATAGCACAGCATGTCTTCATGATTTTAAATAAATCTTTGTAAAAATGATTATGTGTGATTTTTGGATTACGGGGCACAATACTATATATACATGTAGCCATATTTCAAAATGTTAAACTCATTCATGCAAAGCGACAACCACCTAACTTAAAGAATGTCTTGACACGAGCAGAATTTTCATCGCTAGGGGAGAACCAGGTAGACACATGCGGAGACCTTCGCTGTCAATGCTGTAACCACCGCAAAATAGGCAGCTGTCATGATCTCAAAACAACCGGACAAACCTTCCATATTAAGAACAACTTCGATTGCAAGAGCAGCAACCTCATTTATGTCATAATGTGTCCAACATGTAAAGAAGAGTATATTGGAGAGACAGGGGAAGGAGCCACCAAATTGCCGGATAGAGTTCGCATCTACAGACAACACATCAGACAGCCACAGTACAGACAACTGAATGTTGAAGATCATCTAAGGACCTGTGGCCAAGGCAACTTTAAAATATTTCCTTTCTTTCAATTAAAGAAAGATGACAAGTTTTATCGAGAACAATACGAGTTGTATTTTGGAAGCAAATTCAAACTTACTTTACATTAAATACTTTTATTTCAGAAACGACGCAACAACACCATCTTCACTTTCAATTCTACGTCATTCCGAATTTGACGTCAGCCAATGATAAGTATTTGTGCACCATATTCTGCGTAGGTCAATTGCCTGAAGAACGCTGGAGGGCGTGAAAACGTTAGCAAGCAACACTCAGAAATAAGAAAAAACAAAAAGAACAAGCTGTGGTATTTATTCTTTTCATTCTCTTATATACATATACATGTACATATAAGTTAGTACTACAAGAATGTGAAACAAAATCGGGGAAATATGCATGTTCCGGTTAGTAAAAAGGGTTAATAGACTAACCGCCCTCATTTACTTACATATGGTATCCAAAGTATTATGCCAACATTGAGGATTTAATTCTATTCAATTTGTTTCATATGCATCCCATAGGCTGTATATGGATCAAATCGGTAAGTAAACATCCTGTGCATAGTTTATTGCTTTTATGCTTATCAGGTGGTACTTCAGACGAAACGATATGACTTGAATTACGGTTGTGGTTTACTCGCCTCGTAATTTAAAAATCCGCCGCGTTATGTGACCTTTTCTAACTTTGCGTAGGCTTTTAGTGGTACTTTAGTACGAATGCAATTCCCTCGATGAGAGAATGCAATGCCCTCTGTGAATACTATTGATATCTTAGAAGCCAATCCATTGGGAAAAGGTGAGGTTGGTTTCTTCTTTTGGAAACTAGGATGACTTACTTAGGCTACTACGGTAAAATAGGGACACAAAATGCCCCCGAATATCTAGTGAATAGAAATATGTTGATCTTGGTCTATGTAGTACAATATTGTTTGTACAAGTAAGTGTAACCTTTGCAAAGAAATGATGAAAAGGATGTGATCTAGCTCATGATGCATACATGAACCTGTTTTCCAGAGGAGGGCTATTTATACTATCTAAAGGACTGGGTGAATAATATGTTTGCAGCTGCTTTGCCATTCTTGATTATGTTGATGACGAAATACTTAGCAATTCATCTCATGTAATTGAATCAGCTGTGTATATCATTAAGAAGGATGGTCCTGCATGCATTTTTAGTTGCGATAACCATCTCAAATGTGGGATTAAGTTTGTTTCCAAGATCGTTATAAATATTTTTTAATAATAAGAAGCAATCAAAGGACGAAGTACGCAGGAATGCCGTAGTAGTTTCAAAACTCGTCAAAGGTAAAATTAACTGATCGTTCCTTGTTGTTCAAGTCATGACTAACATTCCTTGTCCTGTCTAAGAAGTAAATATATCACGTGGTTTTATAACAATAAAGCCTTTAGACCCACCTTGCTCTACCCTACCCCTTGTACCTTTTTCTTATACAAATTTGCCTAGAACTCAAGTTTGCTTATCTATGTTAATAATTGTCTACGAGAACTGTTGTATTTGTATTTTTAAAAGCTTTGTCTATTATTATCACAAACGTAAGGTGTCATGTCTGTTTGCCACACCCATAAGAACACTCATTTGCTTCAAAATTACCCGTATACAAGGTGCTCTCCCTCTACAGGTCATATTCTGTCAAGTTCTACGGTTATTGGCTTATTTTCTTGGATTGTAGAAGATATAGTGAAATTTACATCTAGGCCTCTTAATTTTTGGCCTCCAAATGTGACATATTAGGCCGTACCTTAAGTGGGCCATGGCCTGGTAACACTTTTCTTTTCAACTCCCTTACAAATTTTGACAGTTCAATGTATAGAAAACATATTAAAAATATAAGTAATATAAGGCTTAAGTTACTTGTATAAATATTTGTCAGAATAATGATGTTACACTTAAAGATATCAACAGTTACTACGTAGAACTTTACTAAGAACAAACGGTTTCACAAAGATTTATGCATTTTTTGGAAAGAAAGGATGTTGTTCATGTAACGTTGCTGGTATTTGTTGAGCGGATGCAAAATGTTCTCCCGTCAAAATAGTCGGTAAGTAAAGATGGACGACTTCTAACTTCTAAAATTTGCCTTACAAATGGACAATTTATGAGTGATATTATAGATCAAATGGTTCATTATTGTTGTTGTGACGGGAATCAGCATATCAGGGTTATATATCCACGATTTCGCATTTATAGTTACTTTTTTGGAAGTGAGTTTTAAAATAAAATTTATTATGTTTTAGTTTTCTGCGAACTGATGATATCCGGCGATATTTAGAAAGGAAGGAATTCAAAACAAGATCACGGCGCTGGAGTGTGTGCTCAGATGACAGTGATTCAAGTACTCATAGTGATTCATCCCTAAGGTCTCTTCCGCAGTACAGCAGTTACAGGTGTGTACCGTTATCATTTCCTACTATTCAGCCAAATGTTGATACTGATGTTGATCGTCAGTCGGTATTGTTGAGAATACTCAGTACTTATAATTCGTCACCGTTTCCGCAAATTTTGAGAAAATGTTTAAATTTTAACTTCCCGGAATTCTTATCAAGATTGGATTTGTTAGCTAAGAATTATAATCCTGGTGCAAAACATAAAAATTCATTTTTCTCTCTCATGCATGCAGCACAGATGGATACGTTATCGTGTCATGATCTTTTGCTTGATGTATGTATTAAGCTCTTATTTTTCTATGTATTCACGAAACACAGCAGATATGTGTAAGGAATGCTATTGAAATTTACTATAATTTATTGATGTTACAATTCAAAGCCACAAAAGTTTAATATTTATGAAATGTAGATCAGTATGCGTGACTTTGACCGTCACCGTTATATAAGTGAAGCAACGTAAAACAAATCTAAAGAATATCATGGCCATTGGTACAAATAGAAGATACTCGATAGTCCCCCCCCTGGCGCAACCTCAAATTGTGTCCAAAAAGTTGAGAGGGGTCGTACGGTGGTATTATTAATCTGTTGTACCTGTGATCTATTCAGGCATCAGCCAATATCATAATTTTGTAAGATACGTAAAGGGTCACTTCCGAGAAAAGTTACTCCAGCAAATATTGAAATACAGCCGCACATCTTGATTTTCAACAGCAAGTAACAAATGGAAGATTCCAACAGATTGAAAGTGGAGTTTATGTAAGTAGCTAGCTACGGAGGCTTTTGGATGCCTACGTCGCCATATCCTATCCTAAGCGTATTAAGCAATAGTAGCAATTTTATACGTTGACTGAAAAATTAGGCCCTAGGAAGTATTAAAGAGTGTAGGTAAAACAAAAGGTGGATTACTATTAAACGCATCAACATATATACTGAACGCAAGCGAAAATGTAATTCTGTGTTACATGATGTATATTCGGATAAAACCATAAAGAAGAGTAACTTATATATTAGATGCTTTGTACTGTTTCCAAGCTGTCGACCTTGGATTCGACTAACAATTTGTTAGAGAGACAGTAGATGTCGTTAGTCATAGTTTTTCTTAGCTACGTTAGGATGCGAAGACTGGCCAACAACATACATTGGTGAATCCAAACGCTCTTTAAGTCAGGCAGAAAGAAAGCATTCACAAAATCAGTCGAAAGGTGAGAAATATAGAGCCGAGATTGCAGGGCATTTTCAATTTTTGGAAAAATGACCACACCTTTTATTGGAGGAATAGCGAGATCATGGACAAAGAGGTCAACACAACAACCAGGACAATCAAAGAAACCATTCATTCGCTACGCCACCACACCGCATCAGCAACAATCTCCCACACATATGGTTCCCAGTAATATCAAAGAAAACATAGGAAACACAACAAGTCTGATCCCTATTTCGGCCGAGGTCCGCAGTCTTACAACACAAATCAGCGAAACATTTCAGACTCCATAAGGCTGAAAATGTGAGGAGTACCTGCCGTGGTATGGAACGTGCCAAAAGCAAGATTGCTGCATTTACAAGTCACTTAAGGTTTTCCTTAAGATCTTTACTCAACAACATTATCCCCTAGGAACTACGCCTCCACTCCCCAATTGGTCCACAAATTGCCAAGGATTCAGTTCAACCTTCCATGACATCACTACCAAGACCTTATACCTTCCATAGAGAGGACCTACAGACGCAGACTACTCCTCACCGAAGAAAGACACCTAAAGAAATTTTAATGACCTCAAGGAACACGCACCAACAGGCATACAAAGCAAAGACTAGTCAAACCGGATTTTCAGCCTTCCTAGCAGCACCCTTTCCCATCAAGAACGATCTTTGCTGAAAAAAGGACTAAATTTTTCCGCGACGCAAAGGCTGTTCCTGCATGTAACCTCAGTAAGGCCATCAGGACCCTTAAGGAAGACAACTCAATCTCCATTCGCCCAGCTGACTAACGTAGAGCCGCAATCATTCTAACAGTTAGAACCAAAGCCAGGAGGATAATCATCAACCTACGTAACGATGGGCTCATAGATACCAATATGGATTCTCCACTTCTACGTCTCTCATCAAACCATGCAAAGTTACGACAATTTTTACTATATTTCAAACTTTTCAGATCTTTTTGTACAGCTTAAAAAAATTTTTTTTACCAAAGTTCTTTTCTGCTGCTGTGATGGGCTTGTTACTTTACAGGGAGTCGAGATGCTTTGGGAACAATTTCGCCGATGAGTAGATTATTTATCGTTATATGTAGGTAAAGTGATGATGTCACAAGTCACACCGAGCTCTGTAATGGCACTTGTATTGATGTAACACATCAGTTTGTCTTAGGTAGGCCAACACATCCTTCTAGGCGGAATGCAACAGTTTCGTTGACGTGAAAACAATATGTACAACACAGGCAGGTCTTGCTCGGGTAACAGTGCCTTTGCTCTTGTTTCTGAATTTAGAAGATTGTTGGCCAATTCATGGATGGGTGAGAGGCAGGGCGATCTAAATAACAGGCCTGGACAACAGCTGGAGGCCACGACTGGAGGCCATCGTGAAAATGTAGATTGGCTGTGGATAACTGGCATTTTTTATCATGATGATAGTGTTAAATGCATCCTTGGGCAAAATCATCCATAACAGGTGTGATCTGAGACCAGGGGAGGGGCGTCAACCAAAAAATAATCAATATAACCAAATATGGTATACATTCAACTCACTGATTTTCCTACAATACACTGTATGG
>JAAAKL020008142.1:0-16201 GCA_010016065.2 Carybdea cf. marsupialis auct. non (Linnaeus, 1758)
AAACATCCACGAGACTTTGAGCATGGAAATATCCAGGAGGAGACACTAGATTGATTATATAACGATAAATAAGCTTTTCAGAAATTCTTCCATTGGTTCAAGTGCAAATTGTGGAAGTAACCACTAGGTTAGTGTCTGCAAAGTAGATGCAACAAAGATCTTTAAGTAAGAAGTTAGAACCGTTTTGGAGAAGATGAAGTAGGACAGGGCTTTTGGAACGGATGAATTTGTAATTGAAATGCTTACAGCATTGGAAGAGAAGTTATTGGACCTAGCAAACAAGATCTACGATAGCGGTAGGATACCAAAGGATTTGAGGAAGTCAATTTTCATTGCCTTAACGGAGAAGCCAAGTGCAGTGGTATGTAAACTGCATCATACACTTAATTTTATGAGTCATTTCATTAAGCTGATACTTAGAATGTTTATGTGCAGGGCAAGAAAGAGGATAAAATCAGAGATAGAAGAAGAGCAGTGTAGTTTTTCAGAAAATACTGGTACCGGAAATGCCGTGATCATGGTGCATATGCTACCTGAATGAGCAATTGAAATGCAAAAGGATGTGTGGATGTGTTTCATAGATTACACAAAGGCTTTCGATAAGATAAAGAACGACGAACTCCTACAAATGTTACAATAAGTAGATCTGAATAGAAAGTACCTACGTCTCACTAGGAATTTATATTGGGAACAAACAGCATGCATGAGAATAGATGGCGAGATTATCGAATACATCTAAATCTAAAGAGGAGTTAGACAAGGCTGCGTGTTTTCGCCAGCCTTTTTCATCTCTACAGTGGGATTATCTTAAGAGAACTGACGGAGATTAAAGTTGTCCATGTAGGCGGTAGGAATATCAATAACGTATGGTGAGCTGATGATACAGTATTAATCAACGAGTCACAAGCAGAGCTACGAAAATACACCATTCCAGCTTGTCAATCAAACAATATCAGATTATATTGCCGGACGAGTGACATTTGGCGAAAAATTTGCTCTCCTCCCTAGTGTCCGTCAAGTGAGGCTAGATTTGAGCGGATCGCGGCCAGACTCTTGTACTTTTAACGTCTTTCGAAGACGATGGCGTTGTCGTTTTACAAGATATCCCTTGCAAATTAACAGAAATCAGGAGTAAAGGTGCATTGACACATTATAGTATACAATTGATTCCGAAGCAGGAGCTATCAATCCAAACTTTAGATTATCAACGAACGATGGTTAACAACAATCAGTTCACCACGAATCCAAATGAGTTGTAAATGAGGTTTGAACTGAAAGAGACTAGTTCATTCCCATAAACCTTTTATGAAGAAAACAGTTATTAATTAGGTAAGAGATACCGTACGGTATTCTTGTATGTCGGCAGAAGTTTCAAATTAGGCTACTGGTAAGCAACTCGCGTGGAGTCTTGAACAGTTGCGGGTTTTTTCCTCACATTTCATCGAAGGCCCTGAACACCACCGGCTTTTCAACGGATCTGTTAGCAGGGAAACATAGTTTTAATAAGTCTTATATTCCCGTATTCGTATCCCTAGTTTACACATTTTTAAAGGTAAGTGAAATTTTGGTCACGGTGCAAAGACTAGGTTCTGCGATGAATGATATTTTATGAGCATGAATTTGTCGCCCTTTATTCACAACGCACATAAAACCTACTTACAGCAATAGTTTTGTTAGGGATTCTACTGAAATAATTTTTGAAAAACGTAAACTTCCTCCGTCATTTTTATATTTTTAGAGTCTGTCCGATCAAAAAGCTTCTTTGGTTTTGAGTCCACTAATAGGCTAAGATTTCTTTCTGCTTATTGAGTTTATATGTATATGCTTTTTGGGATATCCAGTACCTCTATATCCCTTTCGTTTCAAATACATGCTCAACGCACTCGAAGAACGTTTACCTTGAGATGCAGTCTATCATGACAGAGCAGGTTTGTTGATCGCAACTTCGATGTATTCCACGCTTACCCTAGGTCAGCTCACAGTATTACATCCGTACACTCCGGCATTTTGCCGAGTTGAGCGTTTCTATTATTCTCGAATAGACATAACAAAAACATTATTTTATAGCAAGTTATAGCACAGGAGTTTTCCCACGTACTAGATCATGTACTTTCAGCCTTAGAGTATCAAAAACTGATGTTGTTCGCACACGTCCACTCTAAAATCTCTTGAGTCAACTTAAATTATTCATTACAACCGTCAGATTTTTAGAAACTCAGATGAAATCGAGAGTTCACATTGCTGTAACCTCTATAGATGGATGTGTCTCGACCTTGTTTGTTTACAAATTTTGACGGACTTTTGGTCTCTGATACTGGGGGGCGGAGCAAGTGACCAAATCTGGAACGGTGAATTGTTGGACAGAATAGTTATTGCAAGCCAACAGAGAGGTTTCACGATCAGTTGCAAAAAGACGGAATGTATGGTAATCAGCAAAAAAGTCCCGGATGCGACCTATGAATTGGAGATGTGAATGTGCAGGTGAAAATGTAACTGTATGGAAAGTCTAATAACATGAAATGGCCGCATAGAATTGACAAAGGTAGCAGTCCAAAAACTGAAGAAGGTACTCAATGACCACAAAATAGCAAAGGGAACAAAGAGAGAGTTGGATTCCTATGTGATGCCAATCTTGATGTATGCTAGTAAATGCTTGACAATATAATCTCATATGAGGTTGCTGAAATGTGGTTCTTTAGACATATGTTTAGAATTTAATGCACTGAACACGAAAGCAATGACGAAGTATTAAGAATGTCCGGTGAAGAGAGAATCCTCTTGAAAAGCATACAAAAAAAGACAGCTCATATTTCTTGGTCACTTACTGAGAAAGGAAGAGAATTTATGTCTTACTGGTAAGATAAGAGGTAGTAGGTGGCGCAATTTTAACTTATATTTGTCTGCACTCCAAACAGCTTATAGGCTATCCCCATGAGCTAAGTTGAAAAGAGGCAATGAAGAGTGAATGAGGAGGCAAAAACAACACACCCCAGGGCCTTTCTATCCGCTAGCACCAGCTTTACCTTTACCCGGCAGCGACGGTACTATTGATCACCATGTCACACTCTTTCTATTTATCTGCTATTTATCTACTTATCTCCCAAAGAGGGTCGACGGATAGCACCTAGGCCCATGTACAGTTGAAGAACGATAGATTTTTCACGCCTCACTTTATCTGAACAACCATGTTTTCTAAACCAAATCCCACGTATCTTTGTATCTGTTTCGTTCCAATAACAAGCCTGAGACCGTACACTAATCTCTCAAATAACATGTGAGACGACGTGTATATCCCTACGGCTGGCCTAATGTCTAACATGATTTTCAGGATATATATGAAGCAAATCAGAGAATACCTGCTATGCAAGTCTGTTCCTTACAGTGTGCGCCCATGGTTTGCTACCACAGACTAGTATTGATGTAACTGTTGATTTGGAAAACTAGGGTCTCTACAAGATATGCTTCACACACTGTTGACAAACGCAGTCTAACTACCATTCTACATTTGAAAGTTTCCTTCCCTCGCTAGCATCGAGCCTGCACATAGTGTTGAGGTTCTTATTGTTAACAATCTACTCGCTTATAAAAAGTACTATCATCCATTTTCAGCTGGCTCGGTCCTTGTTAAATGGAGACGATTATGCCTACTGTTTAGTGGGTTCTTTTGAAGCCGTCCTAATCTTGGGTAATATGAGACCTGTGAGTGACAACGATGGTTTAGCGTATAGAAAAGTGGTCACCTAAATGATTATCACTGCTAGAGCTGTCCACGACTAGTCGACTACCGTCTTGGTAGTCGACTACTTTATAGCTATTCGACTACCTTCTTGGTAGTCGACTACTTTATAGCTAGTCGATTAGTCGATGAGCCTGGACTAGTCGATGAACTGCGACTAAGCGATGAAACACGTCTAGTAGACGAATAATAGGTTCTACTGTGTTAGCATAAAAGTAAGATTAGGATCAAGTCAACATTAAATAAAAACTGAAGTGACTTGACCAAAGTTCTTTATGCTTGGTTGGCCGCGTTTCATTTTAGTTCCTCTTCACTTACAAAGTGGGCATGATTTCATGTTGGAAAGAGTCTAGGAGGATGTTCCTCTCTTGATGAGAATCAATCATCAAACCGAGAACGTCATCAGTACTGATTTAACCTTTTAAACTAGGGGGAGGGGTAAAGAGAGGATTCTCATTCATAAAATGATTTATAAGGGGAGTATTTGAAGGGAAGTTAAAAGGATTTTTAGGATATTCTTATGAACGCACACATGTGATGATACGAGAACAAAAATTTAATGAGTCAATGGTCTTTTCTATGCACATGAACAATGGTCGACTAGTCGACTAATTTTCATCGACTAGTCGACTAATTTTCATCGACTAGTCGACTAATTTTCATCGACTAGTCGACTAATTTTCATCAACTAGTCGACCAATTTTCATCGACTAGTCGACTAATTGTCATCGACTAGTCGACTAATTTTCATCAACTAGTCGACCAATTTTCATCGACTAGTCGACTAATTTTCATCGACTAGTCGACTAGTAAATTAATCGCAAATGCAAGCACTTATCACTGCACCCCCTTAAACATTGCCCATTTCAATTACCCCTAGCTTACCCCAATTTAAGACAACAATCTATCGAGACGAAAAACTCATGAACACTATGAACACTAGAGAACGATCTGTTAACAAAACTTCTTACATGGGAAATATTTACAACAGCAAGGCAAAATTCTGTGACTATATAACATATGAGACATTAAATACTGTACAGACTAGGATGCATACGACGTAAGAGAACTAAATTTTAGATAAAATATCGATTGCAGATGATAACGTTTGACGTGATCAGGTTACGCATGTTACTATTTCATAAAAAGACATACAAGAATGACTTCAACTGTTGCAGACTTCGTAGTACAGCAAGATATCGTGTTTGAAGGTCATCACATGACAAAAAGCAGTTAGAAATGATATTAAGCTACTAGTTGCGGGTGAGGGTACAAAGAAACAAGTGACAGACTGTTGCACTTGCCTTCGGGGAGGGGCTACACATATAACGACATGCGTTACAGGTATCTAAGTAACTTTAAATTGGATACTTTCACCTCTTGCCTCTCTGTATTACCCCTACAATCAACAAGAAAGGGAATATAAACATGGACAATGCCCGAATTGGGATGCTAGCCTTTTATCTCTGCTTTGCATAAATACGATTGAAAATCTGGGACAGTGAAATCAAACGGGATTAGCTATACTATTTGGTGACAATGTGACATAGGATGTGTTGATATATACCAAAACATGGACAACACCCTCTTGAATTGATCTCTAATATGCAAGTCCAAGGAAGCGAGGGCGAAAACCTTGAGATAGACATCTCGTCGAACATTTTAGAACACAGTACAGTAATACAGTCAGAATCATACTTGGTGGCATAAAATGTGCTTTTACACGTTATATTGGTACCGTAGTACAGTGTAAAAAACTATGATAACCTTTTAGTGTGACAAAAACGGAATTCAAACCGGAAGTGGGCCATTTCCGGTTTTTATATTTCCGTATGTATTAGATCCAAAGGCCTCTTAATATTGAGGCCTGCTTTTCATAATTTTCAATCTTGCAACTAAAAACATTCTATTTAAAAGGGTAAGTGGGATGACTCGCAATTATTATTTTTTTAAACCCCATCTTTTGCTTCGTGACTCATTCGAAGGCGTCCCATACCTTACAGTAAGGACGACTATCTGCTAGTTTAGAATTCGATATTGTACCACAATTGCATGACATGGATGTAGCATCTAAACCTCTGTACTAGAACAACAATCACCAGAAGCAAACTTCACATTACTGAAATCAACAATGCCAAAATTATTAAGAAACCCTAATACCTGACATACCATATATACCACTGACGCCTTTTAATAATAGTTAAGGTAAAAACAACAATAAGCTATGAACACTTTACAATTTATCTATAAAAGTAACGAGCCTGTCGTGTGCACGAATGTTCACAACTGGTCACCAGACCACTTCCTGCTGACAGACGATATTTAAGTTATAGTCATAGTCACGTTGTAAAGTGGGGTAGTTAGGTGGTGAAGAGGTTGGAGCTAATTATTGCGTAAGGACTGTACCATTTGAATTCTATTATTGTCTCTTATTTATTGTCAAGGCAGGAATTTAAAAACATAGATTTATGTGCCACCAAAAGTAAAGACTGACTAAATCTCATTGTACATTTTACTCTTCATTTATAAAATTAACGGGGGTTCGGATGATGGAACTAAATGATAAGAGCCTCAGATGACCCACAAAGCACATTCAATAACCTGATCTAGCTGTCGGCATCGACATATATCATGCACTACGCCTCGCAATAAGAACTTGAAGTAAGATATGCAGTTTCTTAGACCATGCGAGGTTTTACTCATTACGATGCCGACAGACTTTCAAGGGCATGGAAGAAATAAATAGAACAACGAAAGGCGTAAAAATGACGGCAAAAATTTCGATTATTTGTATAAAACTAACGCTGCAGAATTGAGTAAGGGGATCATCACTACATTTACACAATTTCCTGGTGTCTTGTAAGAAAAAACACGATGTACCTATTGGGATAACTCCAAGCATTCTCACTTTCCTATAATAATGACCACTCTTGTCTGTCAAAAATATATCAAGAAAATCGTATATATAAAACATTGGCATACGGAGGCACATTGGCAATTTCGCGAAGATGCAAGTGACTGAGAAATTCATTAAGTGCATATGACATTATCATTGTAGCATCCCGGTCGTGGTATTATTATCAGCACACATCGACCAGTTGTCTCCCTGTATTCTCCTCTAAGGCCTTCATTGGATAACAAGGAAGAAACAGATTTACTTCACTCCCTCGCGTTCTCCATTCAATGTGCACACGTTAATTTTACTGATCAGTTCTGTCATAGGAATATTATCCCAAGTGCCTACGTCCTTCATTGGCTGGATATTTTGTAAACTGCGTCTCGACTGTTCCCAATTTGAGAGTATCATGTGGTACCTAGCCATTTCGACGTAGTTTCCTACAAGAAATACAAAATTCATTATGACTAACTATACTCTGCACATCAACACGATATTCACAATAACATCCTTGTTGGACATTCACCGTAACGTTTTCTATCCTGATGAATGTCTTAATATGGTCTTTACCAAAAAATAGAAATGGTAAGAATTCAACGACAGTTAACATCTTAGTTGTGTAAAGAAGATATCAAGGTGTTATTTCCTCCCCTTTTAATTAGAAAAAACAATTCCACTCCATAGACCCCTTTCACAATGCAATTTAAGTGGGAAAACAAGTCAGTTGAATTGAAAGCGAGGTAACAGGTACTGGATTACGTCCCGGTGTTCCAGTCCATCTTTAGCCTCGGTGAAACCGTTGCGACAAAAACGGGGCAAGGATACTCAAGCTCGCACATGCTTCATTACTCGGACACCAGAACGAGTTACTATTTCGTACCAAGTTAAGAAAAGATTAACTTCATCAAAAGACATTAAATCGCGTCTAACAATCACTATCGGGCTGTTGTTCGCCACGACTGCTCAGAAATGGGAAAGATTTACAAGTTGAGTTGTTCAATTGTAATGACAAGGGAAATCGTGTTTTGAACACACTACACTGTTTTTGTGTATCAATTTCCAAGAGATTTGGCAAATCCGATAGTTTATTACAGTGGATCTTGGTCTAAGTTGAGCCTCTTTTTTATTCGGCTTAATGTGGTTCAATAGGGTAACTCGACCCGAACCATGACGCCAACGAATCATAACAGTTGTAACCCCTAGACTAAATGTTTCCATCATGCACCAAACATTTATCAAGGCCATCAACACTTTCTACTAGCTAGCATGTATTGCATATACTGCTTTACTGTGGACTCTTCTGAGAAATCATGACAAACAAGACACTTGGGAGACTCCTTGAGGCCTATAAAATGTATAGTGGATATCAAAAGCTTCATTATGACTCCAAAGATTTCTCCTGGTCCGAAATTTTAATTATTCCTTAAATAGAGAAGCAACTACATGGAATACTTGTACATAAATTAATAATAACAAACACTTTGAAGCCGCCCACGCACTTTTTGCTGCTTATGTCTGCTAATAATTACCACGTTGACGATGAAGTAAGCTCGATTCTATGCTTCTCGCTGAACATTTTGAAAACGGCGCATTAAATAAACCTCTAACGCAGTGTACAATCTCACGGACATATCCTCATCGTAATGCAAATCAGGTATCAACTCTATTACAATTAAAATAGGAAACTTACTGATCTGTGCATATAGATTGATCAACCCACGATAATCGTATTCTAATCCACTGTAGCTATCACCAAATAAACTGACACCTACAGCAAAATAAGAACACGGAATAAATTTGGTCAGCACGCAAAAAAGTTATGCGCGTCCATATATTTTGTTCTCGTGGAATGATTACTCTTCCAATTGATCACATTTTATTGACTAAAACACTTAAACCAAGGCTGAGTCACTGGGAAGTACTCAAATGCCTCCCCCTCTTTTCCCCCTCTCCCTCCCCATTTTCTACGCATCGTCTATACAGCTATTTCGAAAGGACTACGAATGGGCCGAAAATTGTGTATAATTTCATTTTAATCATCAAGTTCAAAGCACTAAATTGTTCATGATTTCAAATTTTCATGAAATGTAGGTTCTTGTGAAACTAGGCAATCTTAAAATTTTGAGTATCTACCTCGTTCCTTGTAACAATAATCGCATCTGGAAAGTTTGCAAAAATGCATTGCTTTGGCCGGATCAAAATCCACTATCACGAACTTATATTTTTTATATCTATTTTATCTGTATCAAGATTTAAGTCTAATAATTAGCGAATGTCAATGCTTGAAAGGAATTTAAATATGATATCTAAGTAGGCACTAAAAAAAGCTGGTTTCTTTCCCACATTTTCTTGTACAATTAACTACAAGGTCCGCATATTTCATTATAAATAAAACAGTAAATATGAAAACATAAACGTTACTAGCTTAAGTTTTGGATTCGTAAAAACAGTCAATAGCTTTTGACTTCATCGCTACAAACAATAGTGTTAAATACATCTTAATATTCCCTCACTGCGGCCTTTGACATAAGCTTCAAGGGCAATGCACACATATGAAATAAACATATGGTAGTATACTTCAGAAATGATATCAATTGCAAACCGAAACAACAGTGGTGAAATGAAGATAAACGCTTAACGCTTTTTTCTCTCACCCTAGGTACCATGTCGATCATGATCCTTAAAATTCCCCAACTCACATGTACTGCTATAATTCCTTCGGTTTTAATTTACTGCATCCTTAACAAAACTCATTTAACTCTCTATTATTGTCTGCTTCTGAGACTTAGATGTTTACCCTCTTAATCTTTCTCATCATTCCAGATCTTTCTCATAAGTTCTCGTAATACCGAGATCCTCAGAATATCTCGTGTAACCTTTGACATTCTCTCTTCTTTAGTGGTTTGATGTATTTTGCGTGTTTCTTTGAAAACCTCACATTTAGTTTTCGAACCATCCCCGACCAGTTCCAAACCTGTTCTTTACCCCTAAAACGCACGTAGAGTTGACTCTTTTATCATTTCCCCAGATTTGGTCCTGCAGTTCAAAACAAAACCAGTAACCTCCAGCTTTGGCAAGTTCAACCTTCAAGTTTCCTACGGCAGGATTATGAACTTGTGATCACTGCTCAAATCGGTTCCTTTGTACCATTGATATGCTAGGCTGTGTGCCTAAATGAGCAATTAGTAATGATACAGCCCACTTAATTCAAAGGCTATTTAGCGTACAGAATCTATTCCGTACTATGTCACAGAGGCATTAAACAATGTATTTTTTATCGCCCCGTAGTTTGCTTTTTGCCGACTATTCCATATCACTTCTTTTTCATTCCCATCACTTACTCCAAACCTTCCACTTTCCTTTCACCCTGGCATTTCTCCAACATTTCATTCAGATCTCCCCTTATGTTCTAGCGCCTCACAGAAACTTGCTAAGTTTTAATCACAACTTTCAGTGTCCGATATCTCTGTTAGGTTTATCAACCCATGTAGCCTCTTGTCAGACCCATCACAAAATATAAGAGACATGATTTCCCGACATTCTCAGGAAGCCGAGTATACAGCCAGCGTAAGCCATATGAAGACAGAATAGCCTTCAAATCCTAGAGTGGGTTATGGTTAGGAGACACCACTCCATCAAAGCCCGTTTACATCTGGCTGAAAATCTTAATCAATCAGTACCAACTGGGCTGATAAAACACTGGGGGTGATAGAAAAAAACCTTACCCAAATTTCTGATTTATGAAATGGTAGCTTGGTCAACAAATAACAGGTACTCGAAGAGATGCTAACACTAAGCCGTACAACATTGAAATTGCGTTGAATTGTTAGCCAACATATAAACTTTAAAAAGGCGAAACTCATCAAAGCAAAGTCAGTAATAAAATACAAACACACATCAGTTGTGGCCTATTGAGTTTATTTTGGCTGGCTCATGACTATCCTTTTCTGAAACAACAAGTGGTTAGAGGAGATTTCTTCAATTCAGTGATAACATTTCCTTCTTTCCTCCTATTTTACAACAATGTTTACAAACGATAGGTCTCTTCTCCTTCATGAAAACTCCATCTATAGAACACCTTTGACTGCAATTTTACTGTCCTGACTCTGCATTAAATCTTTTAAAAAGTTTGCAGCTAGGCCTCACGAAAATTTTATTTAGCTTAGAGCATTGACTTTGGCATAACTGTACCAGCACCGTTCAAATCTAGTATCCAGGAACTCGCAAATACACTTTTCCAACGATTGGTGTAAAACTGGACATAGTAAAGCGAAATGCAGACTATGATGAATGTGTGTTAACATGCCCTCTGCTCTCATGGTACCTCTGCACCGTTAAGACTGTCCTGAATCTCACTTGGTACGGCCTTACGGTTTAGCATATAAAATGTCACAAATCCTATTAATTGTTACAATGTACCAGCTAAGAATATCTAAATAAAGCAATGAAAAATATAAACATAATGCACCTACCGATCCTGATTGACCTTTGATATAATTGCTCTGCAGCATCGTACTTGCCCATGTCATAATTATAAAGGGAAGCTAAATGTCCGAGGGATAATGCCACTTCATAATCCTTATCAACGGAGAAAAGAAAATCGATTATTTCATGCGCACAGCTGGGGACTATCTCTAGCAACGGTAGCTTTGGGAAGTCAGCTTTTACAGATTCTACTTACACCGATCGGTTATATGACGATTGAAATTCTTTTATAGAAATATAGCAGACGTGTGTTGACAGTCATGGCTATTTTAGGTGACAAGAGTAGAGAGCCTTGAACACAAAAGCACCCTACAAAGTTTCGTTCCTTCATGAAATTGTTCAGATTTGATGTGAAGCTGTTCTAGTCTTAAATTACAATAAGAATGGCATATGATATGCATATCATAGTACATTTATCTCACTGTAGTCACCAGTACTTTTCAGAATGACTCAGGCTAACACAATGTAAAGGTCAATACATGTTTGCATCGGCAATGCTGTAAAGATACTGTGCGACCACGCCATCTATTATCCCATCTATTATTATTTCATTAAGCCGGGTTTCCTTAACATTGCATAAGGGTCGTAATGTAACTTTTGCTACCGCCGACCGTAGGTTCCGAGAGCCTGAAAACTTGAGATTGCATCAATGTATACGGCTTTACTGGTATTTTGTTGGATTCGATGGAAACACGCGTAACCGTCTCCGCTTTCTTCAAAAATGGTAACGTTACCTACATCACTCAATAAGAAGGTTCAGCCATGAAAAAATCATGCTGTTGTCGGCGACTCTCACAGATTAATGGAAATAGTCTTAGGCAGTCTGCGACTCTCTCATGAATTAATGGAATCTGACTTTATAGGGGTATTTACAAGACTGAACGCTACACTCACCTCTCGTCCAAGAAGATCTTCTTTTATGCTAATAGCCTTCAAATGCATTTGCTCCGCTGCCTACAAAGGAAAATTAATGTAAAGAATACAGCTGCTGCCTAAACGTAAATGACTACTCTTTAGAAAACAGTGTCCAGCTCTCAACTGATCCTCTACAAGAAAAGAAATGATTCCATCAGATTGAGTCATTTATACACAAAACTATTACAGATCTACCCCATTTTAGGAGAACAGATTTCCGGAAATTTTTTAAAGTTTAGCAACATCTCTATCTCGCGATATACCGAATTCTTCTGTCCCTTCTAGTAAGTGCCGCGTCCAATCTACGAATTTGTAATAGAATATCCTCCACCTGACTATTCCATCATACCTTGTTACTGGCTTGGGGAAAGTAGACGCCAAAAGGTCAGTGTTTGCACGAGAGGTGGATCTGCACTGACCACCCGAATCATAAATAGGTAACAAATCTCGTCACTGACGAACAAATTTGGAAAAAAACATCACATTGGATTGCATTGCCAAAATAAAGTAGCTCGAGAACAGCACTCTTTGTTGGAGGTTAATCCTGATCTGTCAAACTGTGGCGAAAAGAAATAAAGTTTCAAATATGGATATTTTAGCACAACCCACTGCCTTTAAGCTTTCAAACTTGTTACTTTACTAAACATACTTCATGTGAGCTCTTTCGCTTCACTCTTTAATGAAGTTAATAGTTTTCATAAGAACGTATTAGAGAGAAGTATTGTTTACATCAACAACGCTGGTGCTGCTAATGAGCTCTTGGCAAAACAAGATCTTTAAAGAGTGAACTTGACAAAGTGGTTGCATTATCAGGCAAATTAAAGACGCTTTTTGTTTTTCAAGGCATCATCTTCTTCATATGAGGTCAACGTCAAAGGAAGTAGGCGAAACAAATATTCAACAATGTTGCATCTTACCTCATATTTTTTCATTGACTGGTATAATCGGCCAAGATTCCCATAGTGCTTTGCAGTTTGTACATTGCGTTCGCCAAAACAGTTCCTAAATAGATAGGGACAGGAAAACCTTATGTAGATATAACCCCAAAATGAAATTAATAAATATATAACGGGCAAGTGACCGAGGAATAGTCCTGGGAAATGTTGAGAGAGCTCGAATCCCAACGGTGATTCAAACTATATTTTCTGACTCCCGTAGATTCTGGTGAAAGAGGGGCCATTGATGTGTAAGGGGACATGTTTTCAGTGCATCGATAAAACGGCATAGCCACATTCAATACCCAATGAGAAAAGAATGCTAGCGTCTTTCATTGTTGCCACGGCCACTAGATTTTGTTAAGGTTCACTGCTCGTATAAACTTTCAAGTCTTCAAATGCTTGCAAACGCATAGTAATTGGTTGTAATGGTAATGTAAGGCTCGTAATGATCAATTACGAACTAAATCAAGAGGTAGTGGAGGTTTTAAAGGGAAGCCAACTGCCCCAAGCCAACAAGGGGTCCCGCGATTCAATACTAAGACAATGGTATGTGGCTAACTGCACACATTAATCTCGTGGAAGTAAGCAAAAACGTGAAAACTACACCGACTGGAGGAAACACAGTGACCCTAGAACGTCCGCAGCATGAACATGCTTGAACTATCTTGCAACCCATAACATCATACGGCCCTGCAAACCTTTTCTGCCCGGGGCCCAGACGGGTGTCTGTATGACACAGAACCAATATGAGCAGGAAGGGTATTGGACAAAGAATAAAATGATTACATATAGGTCAAGCTAAGTAAAAAAGCGCAGTGTTGACATTTGGAAGAAACTGGAACCGTAAGGTAATGTTGTGAAAAAATAGTTAAGTACGGTCGAGTCAACGGTTAATAAATCAAAGCTGTCGAGTTGTTGGCTCTGTAGATACGTAGGTAGCAACAATGAGACAATCTCAGCTGTTGGTAATTGCGCAAAATGTCTGCCAATATTTGCAGACACCAAAATTTACAAAATCTGTAAAACCAAGTCCATTGACTTCACAACAAAATGTTGGGCGTTTTACAGGGGTATGCTTGTGTAGCTCAGATTCGGGTAAAAGAACAGATGCTTGTTATGTTCCATTCTCATCCTCCGCCCAGCAAAAATGATTACCAACAACCAACCAACCAACAAACAAACAAACAAAAAAACCCCAACAAAATCAGCTGTGAGGAAAATCTACCAATTAAGAAAAATGGGATACAGTAGATGCAACAACGTACGCGCGGTTATAACTCGTATTTTGATAAATGCCGACTTGTGAGGAATAAATATCATAATACAGAAACATGACCGAGAATACAAAAATGGCAAATATTATACGAATGAAAGACAGAAAGCACGTTCGTCCACAATTTCGCACGGTTTGTAAAAAAATAAATACATCTCCCTACCTTGCTAGAGATAATGAGTCTAGATGCAATCGTTCTGCTGTCAGTAAGAGTTTTTCAGTTGTCTCCTTCTCGCGGTTATCGATCGCTACTTCTTCGAGTATTAAAGCTACATAATGACAAAAATACATATTCGTTTTCTTATCAGACTGAAATAATGGGTACTAACAATAGTAACAATAAAAAAGGAATTGTACTTCTTTAACACATACACCTTGAGTTTCCTGCTTAACAAAACAAGTGATTGTAAGTATTAGTGTTTACATTAAAACTACACGAAATAGCAAAAACATTTAAGTACTAAAAAGTTTTCGCTATTTCGTGCAGTTTTATTGTTTTGTACCACCAACAAACAACTAACTGTTTACTTTAAATCTGACGGATATAACAATTACCATATTTGTTGCTATGGAAACCACAAAGGCTATCGTTATAGTTTCAGTAATGAAAATATAATTTTCTTTGTCCAATTTTCTAAGCTCTTCCAATCATTTCTTGAACAATCCTAGACCATTCCCAAGCTGCCATCAATGATACAGATCGTCTTCCTTGTTCAGGTCTTATCTATGTGGCTAGTCGCCAGAGTGATTTCCACCTGAATTTAGCGTCATCA
This sequence comes from Carybdea cf. marsupialis auct. non (Linnaeus, 1758), assembly GCA_010016065.2. NCBI lineage: Eukaryota > Metazoa > Cnidaria > Cubozoa > Carybdeida > Carybdeidae > Carybdea > Carybdea cf. marsupialis auct. non (Linnaeus, 1758). Next base: position 15,017 of record JAAAKL020008142.1, read on the forward strand.
TTGGAATTACCATTACACTAAAACTGCTAAGAAATATTGTCTGTAAAGTATGAAAAGAAAACTTGTGCATCATTAGGACATTAGGCATAAGACCCCGGATGTTATCACCAGACCCCCCCTGAGGTAAATTGATCCCCTCACTTGCCAAAGACCGTCTACATAATACACAATACTTTATTACGCTTGCATTCCTATATCCATTTCAATAAAATCATCCACTCTTTTAACTGGCATTACTATTCAGATGTTGATGTGAATACAAACATAAGTAATTAAACGAAAGTATGATCCTTCTTGCATTTCATTCTTACCTTTGACCCTTTTGGAAGATGCTAATAGTAAATGATCATCGGGTAATAGCTTCATCAATGTATCGATAGCAGTTTCAGCATTTTCTCTGTAAACGAGACAACACATATGTTGATTGCTGCGTATAAATTGATTCGCATTGACATCTGAAGCTGACGTGGGGGTATGAGAGCCTGTTAGACAGCTTCAACGTCTAGCTCTTCCGATCCTTTCAGATATCAATTTCCTTCTTCTACTTTCGTATCTGTGGCAAAGAATTTTGCACACTTTCTGCTACAGCTATACTGTTTGATACTCCCCCATCAGGTATCCTATTTTAAATAGTATTTACACTATTTGTAACCCATACTTTAGCAACTGAAGAAAGATGTGTTGCAGTTATGGGCGTAGATTCTGGGGGGACGGGGGCAGCCTCCCCCATCACATTTCTGGATGGGGGACAACAGCTGCTTTATCCCCCCACTTTTGGGTCCAGAAATGTCAAATTCTCCACGTTTATTCCTTTACAAGAATTGAAACAGTTGCAATACATCCATTACAACAGTCAAATAAATACATCAACGCTTAGCATTTAGTCAACTGTAACAGTGCCTTTCTGATGAAGTATAAACCAAACGTTCTCAATGCAAGAATGTGGTGGGAAACTCCGTGTCACCGCTTCACTGTCAAGGCCAGGCGATCTCTTGTAGTGCAAAATTTATAGTAGTTTGATAATAAGGTTTGTGTAGAAAAATGGCGAAAGGTTGCGATGGTTCAATTAAAGTCAGCAAAAAAATGCCCGCACTAATTGATATTAAGTGATATTACAAAGTGATAGTACAACAATGTGCGCACGCTTACCAATCGACTCAATGTTCTTTTAAGAATCTCATCACA
>JAAAKL020008143.1:0-16200 GCA_010016065.2 Carybdea cf. marsupialis auct. non (Linnaeus, 1758)
TTGTCGTAGTTCTGTTTCACTAATACCTGTTACTCATCTGATATGTGCGCGCTCAAACATAGATATAATCACTAGTTATGCTTTGCTATGCTATGCTATGCTATGCAGTCACAAAAAAAATCCCCAACAGTCGCGTCATCACTACAAACCTCTACCTATCTATCGTTACATATGAAATCCATCCTAACCTCCAAGTTATCCATGTTACATCAACCTCCCAATATGATAACTAACGCTTATGCTATCTTTAGTAACCTCCAAAAATCAAGTGCGGCAGTACTATACGCTTATTGTCTTTAAGATCTTGTGACGAGGTTCCCTCCAAATTTTCTCCAAATTTACTCCCAATTTTGAAATGGCGCAGTGCTTTACAGAAGTTCTCTACTACTAACTTTATACTTCACTTGATGAATAACGTATCTTCATTAGATATAGAAGTCTCAACAGATTATTGGAGGTGCTTTTAAGATACTAATAATACTAATATGTTAAGGTTGCAATATTTTTCTGGACCTAATGAGGTGTCCCCCTTGACAACTTTCTGCCAAAGGATAGCAGGTATGAACTACTGCTCTAAATACGGTATCTTTTTTGTACTTACTGCAATCTACATTGCTTTCTCTCACTACAAAATTACAATTTGAAGTAAAATTTTCTTTTTAATGGAGTAGTATTTCCTATTGCTAAAGAGTAAGAAAGATCTTTGAGAAACGTACATAGGTAGTAAGCAGATTGTATCAGAAAGCTCCTAACAGTCAGTCATTACTACAAAAGCCTAAGAACTCTTAGATCTTCAGTTATTGCAAGCAGTAAATATTTAAGCAATTTCTTGACCCAATGAGCCAAAATAATTTATTGATAACGGGACCTCTTCATAGTCATATCATATAAATAAAACACTGGTGTTTTTTATGACCCAGTAGGCAGTTTTTTTTGTAAAATGATCCGACAAAGCTATTAAGGACATAAGTATGCAGGAACAGATTCTTTTATGACATGATTAGAAACGTAAATATTTAAACCAATTTAATCTTCTACATCTCTAGTGTAAAGTATATACAAAATCATTTATTTAGAAGCAATTATTATCCCCCTTAAAATCTTAATCACCTAAATTATCTCTTAGTTGGAGTTTTTTTGAACTTGGCATTTTTCTTACCCTATGCCTAATAGCAAAAATGAGAAACGTCTTCCGTAAATGATCAATTTCTTGGGGAATAAGATGAATACTTTCTTGTAACAATATCAAATGTTTCAAGTTTATGCAGAATGCAATTGAAAGGCCATTAAAATTCTAATTTGAAATCATGATTCAGTTTAAATGTTAAGAGAAGTAACAAACATTAAAATGGTTACTCTGGAAGTAATAACTGATTTTGTAAAACTATTTCAAATTGTGATGATCTTGGTGAAATGTCTAATTCATGAACTCATTCACTCTAAATAATCTTACTTCTAGTACTGTTGTTGACTACTATAATGGCACAAAATGGTTTGGATGTTGTTGCTATTACGATTAGTATAGCGCTTCCTTTCTTTCACGTTTTTCTCATTTTCAATTTTGCCTTCAGATGTAGCTACGTTCTTACAGAAGAAAGTTAAAACCCATTTGGTTGTTTATTACAGTACAGAAAATGGGAGTACAGCATTTTATTTATTCAAGATCTATGATGGTGTTTCTTAAATGACCATATTGATCCTCAAAAATGCTCTTGAACTCCTGATATGTTAAATGGGTGACCCAAACTACAACTTATTAAACTCAAATTTTGGTGCAGATCTCACAGATTTTCAAGCATCGATACAGATTTATTCTATGACATGTAAAAAGTATACGTTTATGTAAAGTTTTAAAGATCAAAGTATAAAATTTAAGTACATTTTAATTCCAGGCCAGAAATTCGAGTCAGAAAATCCCTCATCTCCCGGTCAGAATAGGGCTTAACTAGTGTAAGGCTTGCATTTTCAATGACTCAAAATTTCAAAATTGTTAGGTATCTAAGTGCTTCATCTTGTTTATGAATTTTTTTACTTAGAAAGGAAGTAAAGAATTTAATGAGTTGGAAAGGCTTCTTTGCAATATTTTCCCTACGATTGTCTCACAATTTCATTATTCCAAACAGTAATGCATTATCTTTCAGTACTGATGAATAACACAGGCACTAAAATAGAATTTCTTTTTGGTTTTTAAAATCCTTGAAGATAATTTTCAAAATATTTCTTTTTGTTAATTAACAGTAGTAAAATTGTGGCGGGACAATGTTCACTGTACCACTTTGCCGCACTTTCTTTAACCATGTAAATAATTAATTTTTCTTACTTTGTCGAAGCACAAAGATGTTCTTTCTCTGGTTTTATTCACATTTTTGACTTGAATGGACGCAGCGAAAAGAATAATTACCGCTCTACGGATAGTATATTTATAAAAATCTCACTGTTGATTCCGCAAACTGTGGTTAGTTACGAAAGACATATCAATAGTACCAGTTAACCCTAGCACTGGACAAGGTTATAATTACATGTCTCAACACTTCACTGGCATGTTGCATGTCAAAGAGGTTCAGAGGACTGGTCATAGTAATGCTATAGAGAATACGTACTAAAGAGTCGTACATGAGCAATACGACGTATAAAAGAATTGCATCATTATCTAATCATGACATTAGTTGCGGTTAATAAGTGTTGAATGCCCATCATGATGAAAAGAAAATAACGTGAATTAAAAAATCTAAATATTTGCATTATTTGCAAAATTATAGGAGATAATTAGGTAGACAGAAAATTAAACTAATCCCATAGCAAGTCGTTGGATCTTGTTACGGAAATCTGAATCACTGAATTTTCTGCATCTTTATGCTCTCTTCAAATTAACAATTATCCCAGTAGCATTTTGTAATTGGATGCAGTCCTAGTAAAGTAAAAGAAAAAACTTGTAAAACCAGATCTTTTTCTACAAGTTTTTATTACTTGTATCATAAATCTGAAGAGCGAGTTCTCCTTAGCATACAAGCACCTGTAAGACTAAAAGGCTGTTGACCACAACCTAATCTAGAGTAAATTGATCACGTATCTCTGTTTGCATCATGTAAATGTTTGTCTTTTCTAAACAGAAAAAAGAAATGACGAAATAGTATAAAATTATCTAGCAGTATAATCTATGTTAAAATTTACCCTTTTGCAACTTTTGAACTTACAAAAAGTCATGCTTTGTCTATAACATAGAAAGTTACGTTTTCAGATCCCGAGGAATACAAAGTAGACTGAAACCTTAAATTTGTATTTGAACTCATGTATAAACTATTTATTTAAAGTACCCTATCGTTATCAATTCTTCCAGTCAACACCGGGTTAAGATTTAATTGTACTTGGTGTGAGGAAGCAGTGAACAAAGCACATTACCTCATCTTGCTAACACACTTTTTTTCTTATGTGCGTAGTGTAGGCATTGTTAAAACCTTGGAACATCGTTAACAAATCGCAGAGCTCTTTTACATGTAACTGTACGTTTCTTGTATTATCTGTCAAGCATAGTCATTCCCTTTTTATGGTGGTCCTTACTACCAAGTGGATAATGTTGCCAAGGGTTCCCCCTTAGGCACAACGCTGACGAACGCATTGATCTGTTATCCTGAGAAACGTTGGGTAGTTGAATGTCCTCGTAAGTTGTTTTCTGTGTACTGTGAGAGATTTGATAATGACTGTTTTGTCCTTTTAAAGCGTGGAAATAATGTTGATCTATTTCTAAATAGTGTCATTTCTCGGCATGTCAGCGTATATTTTACATTTGAAGAAAAGAGAGATGTAATATTGCCATTCTTCAATGCCAACATTGTTAATGATGGTTCCAGATTATTACCTCTGTGTACTGCAAACCTACCTTCACAGGCCTCTTTACTAATTTTGATAGTTTTATACCTTGTTTCCATAAGAAGGGCTTAATTTCCCCCCTTCTAAACTGCAATCAGCTCAAACTATTAAATTATTCATTTTTGAATAGAGGAGCTTTGTTGGTATTTGTTAAAAAACCGTTGTCTACTGCGTCTTGCAGAATTTTTGGATTCGTTGTTTTCTGGATAAGAAGTTTGAGCGTTGCCATGTAGTTCTTATTATTCTTAAATATGCTGTATACATGTCTGTTTGGTTTACAGGTAACCATTCGTTACAAGTACACCATCAATTACGTAAATGGCTAAATGTAGCCCGTCAACAAGTTGTTTTGCATGTTCCATCCTGTCTTTCGACTAAGGGATAATGGCCAATTTAAAGACCAAATTCCTGATGCTCTCAGATCGAGTACTGTTAACAAATATACGTGTAAAATTTGTGATGCTTCTTGCCTTGGTCAATTCCTGGCGCCATTTACATATTAGAACCTGTGATCATTTAGGGATCTACGCTGTAATTGGGATCGTACGATCATAGCAGTCGATCATACTCTGCAATACTGCAGGACGGTCGGACTACTGGGCGCAACATTTCTTAGTCTGAGTATGAAGTTATTTCGCACTATAGCCCCCACCTTTCACTTTCTATCCATGAAAGTCTCTTAATATCGAAACTCAAACCAAACTTAAATTTTGCATATCGGTTCTCCCCTTTCTTTATTTTTATTGTGTGTGGTTGTGTCTTTGTACCTCCTTTGTATGCCATCCCACTTATCACATTCTTTGTGTAAATGTCACATCATTAGTACTCATAAGTATTCTCACGTGATTAAACTATTTAACTCTACTTCTTCCTTAAGATATTTTCATAGTCATAGTACTTTGCTGATGCTTTTTTATTTTGTATAAATGCAACCAAACGTATCAGTAAAAAATTCCTGATAATGTATGTTACATTGAAAGCTTGAAAAAATTGTTATACGATCGATTTCTAGTGTCTACTTTATTGCCGTCATGATTCGTTTAAACGTTTTAGCCTGAGTTTATATATTTATAAGTCAATGTATAAAAAATATGCTTAAATATAAAATTTAACGCTCAACTAAAAATCGCTGAAAAACAAATATAATCTTATAAATTTGCATTAAGAAAAAAATAATTTTGTTCATAATTTTTGCCAGACACTGGAAACAACACTCATCCTTCATTAGTTTTGCGCATGATTAGATATTCTAATTAGTAAAACCTACACGAGTTACATGATGCTGGTACATGCTGGTACATAACTATAAGCAACTTCTTTAATAGGAAAACCTTTTACAGTCTTTCGTAAAAGCTGGTGGAAGCCTCTTATTCATGTATCCTAATTACTATTGTTATTTCCTAACAGTCTTTCCTTATAAAAGAACATGTTTAGCAGATCTAGAGGTCTTAAAAATTTGTAAAAGTTGATTCAGCAAATTGCGCTTTTACTACCAAATGATTAACATTCGAGTACTTGATTGAGATCCCAATTGCTATTCTGTTTTGAGAACATCTTGTAAAATACTAGATAAACTTATGAGCTTAGAAAGCTTAAACTTATGGAGATGCACTAACTATAATCTGTACGTTACTCATTCCTGCTAACTTAATTTGAAATGCAACCTGTGGTTATTCAGCTACCCCATGAAATTCTTCATAAAAAATCAAATATAATGACAAGTTGAGTCTTTTTTTTGTACTCTGAGGAAGACTGGCTTGACCAGTCGAAATATAAGTTACCAACAATTCTTCATACAATTTAGTGATATAATTCTGTTTAGCCTGATTTCGTGTTTAATGTTGAGCATAGAAGGTAACCTTTGAATGTTAACTATATTTTCTTACAACTACATTTTCTTCATAAATAAATTGCTTTGGTAATAAAAATACAATTTGATAGCTCTCAAGCCAGAGAATGATGACAAAAGAATCCATTCGCAGATACAAAATTCAATTTACCAAACACTAGGCTTTATCAAAGTACACTTAGTGTCAGTTAACGATCTATAACATTTTTTAAATCTAGATATCCAAGTTACTGTAACCTAGAATCTCTGAGGCACCGCCAAAAGCAAGTAGACAGGTAATTTCCTAATAGTTCCTACTTTGAATTGACACATTTTAGATTGTACAAAACTTGACCTCCTACGTATGTGGACACTTATGGAAATATCTCAATCTGATGTAACACTATCATAAGCGCTCTATTGACAATCTGTGTTAAGTGTCGCAATTTTTGAAATAAAATTGTTGAGATCTTTTCAAGGGCCGTACTAATGCCAATTTTAACCTTCTAAAGTAGTTTCAGCATATTTACAAAAGTCCTTTAGCTTAAAATAGGAGATTCTTTTAGGGTAAATTGGATGTTCAAGCATTGATTAATCTGATGGTTATCCCAGTTTAGCATGATATAGCGCATATAATATTTAAATTAATGACACAATGAATAAAGTATACCTAGAGTCTAAAATAACTAGTCGTTAAATTATGCTATTGGCATTGTAAAGAATGTTGCTGTTTTGAGGTTGTAAACGTAAGAGTTTACTATCCTTGTCTATATAGCAATTGTCTTGGATATCATTTTATCCCTATAAGTTGAGAACAGATGCAAATGAAATGATTCTTGTTGCATTTTGTTACAATGAACTGTGTCATTGAATTATCTCTGAAAGCTCAATAGTCTTTCTAAAAATCTGAAAAATTAAGATCATAAAGACGACGTCTATCAAAAAAATGCATAGTGTTGTACGTGAGTGATTGAACCATAGGATTTCTGCCAAAGACGGGTATAGTAAATGGAAATTAAACCTAACCTTGGTCACCTTTTTTTTTTTAAAAAACACCACTAATTACATTCCCCTAAAATATTGAGTGCTCAGGTACTTTCTAACGTTAGCAAAGATATTCTTTACATTCCACGGAAATGAATGTAAGTTCCTAACATTAAATTTCACATTTTTAAACAAAATTTGTCCCTACCAATGTCTAGCAAAAGTGCAATGTATTATTGTTGAGAACTCAACTGAAATCAAGCTTATATATTTTGTCTGAATATATTAGTCGATTGCATTTTTAAACAACAATTCCTCACAGATATTTCTCTGACGATTACCAATATCACTATGTTAGAAGTTTGCGACAGTAATGTAAACGCTGCTTGTATAGTTCTATTTCTACTGTATCATGGAATCTTTGAATACAGCCTTTGTACACAAGCAGAACAGTGATAACAATTTCGAGTTATTTCAAGGGGATTTTTTATCAACAAAGGCGATAAAGACATCTGCTTTCTTTAAACCAAACAGTCTTGTAACGCTACGATAAGCCTTTTGATAACGGTAAAAGCTAATTGTACTAAACAACCTTGATTAATGACAAATGTTTTTAAAATTGAAACTTTTCCCTGTTAAGTGTGAAAGCATCTGAAAGCTTTAACAACATGTTATTTAGTGTCATGAACACTAAAAATACTCTATCTTTCTCTGATTATGATAAATACTGACTTTATGAATCGGGTGTTGACTATGAACAAGATTAACAGAGGGAATACATCTGCAATGTATTCTTTAACTTCCAAAGTATAGGAAAGAAAAATCTTAGAAGTAAATTTGACAAAATGTTCTGAATATAGTAGATAAGATAAAAGTGATATTTCTAAAGTACTATACAGGTACTGTTAACGAATTTAAAGAATTAGTTTTACCTGCAAATATTCCCTTCGGTTTCTCGTCATCCTTCTCCTTATATATGTATGGCGGGAAATGAAGATATTCGATGTTAAATGGATAGTGACAAACACAATGATCGCGCTTGAAAAGTTGGCAAGGTGGAGCAAACTTAAGTAGTACTTCATAGATATCAATTCTAACCGTGCATTGGTCAATGAATTTATCTTGCTTTACATGGCAGTATTCAGGTGGTAACATTCCAAAAACAAAGCTGAAAAATAATGGAAGGACGTAAAAATGATGAGCAAAATCCATCACTGTTGTAACAAGATGTTTTAAGGTCACATTGCACACATTCAGATTTATACAAGGAATGAAAAAGTGTCAATTGCCGTCGCCGAAGAAAGTTGAGGATATTATGATGGTTAAAGGACCGCTCAGCTTCCAATTTATAAAATATTTATGACTCTGCGGGTACACCCGGTTTTTTCAGTTCTCTACCTCTTTGTATATTTCAAACCTACTGTACAGGTGAGATTGGGAAATACTTCCCATTGGTTTTTAGTGCTTTTGGAATAAATATAGTCAAATTTTATAACTAAAATTTTAGAATATTGACGAAGGGAATAACTGATTTAAAGAGTCATGGTCTTCGTAAATAAATTAACGAGTGCAAATAGCACTGAGGATAGCCTTGATATAAAAATCAAGTTACCGATAGAGTGTATTGCATAACATGACCAAATTTAGTACAAAATGCATTTTTGGAATATATAAATGACTCATAATTCTTATAAGCATTATTGTCAAAGTATTGTCTAAATGAAGCTGCTTTGATATTACAATAAGACAGGTTCTCTAGTTTTCTGGTATTAATGGTGGTCATTGATAACGCTTCGAATCCCTATCCTTAAATAACCTGTACATTTACTGTATTAGGTAAATGCTAGATTACACGAACAGAGTTACATCCAAACTTATTTTGGCATTTGAAGTGTTTTGTTCTGGTTTCACGAACAATGTCAATTTTTTTTATAATGCCTTGGTAGGACTAGGACAAGGATCTGCAGTAGGAAAAATATAGATTTTGATTTCTTGTGCTAATTAGGAGGGTAACTCGACACTAGTTAACTAAACCCAGTAGCCTGTGGTAACAGGGTAATGTCAATTTATCGAATACTCAGTGATAGGCTGCCTTTACAATACAGGTACAGATTACTGGTGCATAGACCTGCAAAGATTGTGTATATGTTTACATTGCAAAAATGTGGCAGACATATCTCAGCTTTGCAAGACAAGTTTCAAAGGTGAAGCAGTCGCAGATGCAAAATCGAAGAAAGTTTACGTATCTTTTCTGACTCAATTCAGTTATTAGGTTAATGATCCACGTCCTAGGTCATTCGTGCCTACAGTAATAGCTCTCTTTGTTGATATCGCGCTAGATCAGACGATTCGCTGTTAGTCTTTCGTTAATCTATTGAAGGTAAATGGTTATCTTTTAGTCATCTATCCGGATCCTTATGTATCAGTGTATTTAGAAGCTTGGTATGATTTCCTGCCTTCATGATTCAGATTTTACGAGTAATGTGGCAATCGTAATCGCGTTGTACAGTCTCTCATAAGGTCAAACAGCTAATTCATTGTCTTACTCTAAATCTTTACTTCTATTTAGAAACTCCACGAAACAGCGAAAAAATTTTACTACTGAAAATCTCTTTTCGTCCTCAGAGTATAAAATCGTCGAATAAAAATTAAGAGGAAATCAAAGAAACTTAAACCAACTGTGTTTAAAAGTAACGCTGACTGACAGATTGGTGCTGTTTTGACCAATCAATGTTTATGGAACTAAATGGTCAACCAAAGAGGCCAAATGAAAAGACAAATTCTTATTGTCTGCAAAGCAACGGCTTTCTTGCTTTTATGTGGACGGATAAGATAACAACTAATTAAAAAGCAGACCTTGCTTTACGTACTATAAAGAAGAGGTCTTCCGTATACATTTTTGTACAGTCTGGGTTTTCAAGGACGTGCTGCCATATGGTAGAGTCACATTGCTTAAAAGTTCTTTTGCTTTTAGAAATGGTTGTTTCCTTGTAGGTGCTGATGTTTGGCGAATACAGGATGGAATATGCAGCTTGATTCTGTCAAATACCCTCAATGTCGGGCGTCTGATATATCCAGCCTCGCATTGGCAAGGAAATGAGTAGATTACAATTTGCCGTTATCTGTGGAAGGGACAGTCTTTGTGGTTATTGGAGAACGATTTCTTACATGTATAAACTATGCATGGGGTCTCAGCAGAAAGCAGTTGTTTCTGTCTAAAGGCTATCGTGAAGATATTATCGACTCAACCACAAATTCAAAATTATCTCTGTTTAGGCGAAAAATCTTTTGAATCTAGAGGCAGCTAGGGACTAAGAGTAGAAATAGCCACCCACTTGACAGTGGTAGTACTAAAGGTGCTTTCCTTCCTTACTTGAAACAATTTTCTAGAGTCGGTAATCTAGATAGCAGCCCCTTTTATCCGTCCTTTCAACTTTAATTTATAGCTCGGCAATTTTGGATAAGATATTCACCCTATATACTAAAACTTTGGCGGTATTGATTTACCATCCCTTAAGCTTGCAACCCTGAATGTTATTAATAATTATTTTTTGAATTCTTATGCCAAAGAAGGTGCTGGTTCACAGCTACAGAGAGATTTTTTCAAGGTAAATGGTTACATACTCATATGCATAGTTTTGTTCAATTTCAGTAGCAGGAAGCAGTTAAGTAGTGCTAGCATCTGCTGTTTGAATTATTCTGACCAGAATATAAATAACTACAATCTATAAGTCTGCCTTTTCCAACCAGAAAAATCAAATATTAGTTAAAATGTAACGATTGCTAGAAACTAGGAGCCTGCTATGTTCATTACTATTGAGTCAATACACAGCTGGCTTATATACAATCTGACCAGCACATCAGCTCAAAAAGAGGGCATGCTCTTTACAGGTGGCTATTGATGGCGGCCGTCACACTTCGTAAGGTATGGCGTTAGTGATTGGCGGAGGAATGCAGGGCAACAATGAGCTAAAGGAATGGTAGAATTTACTAAAGAAGTTATTTCTTGTTCTAGAACTAACAGTTTCGGTTTGTAAGACGACTCTTAACATTTGTTTAGTTAACTTTTTTTGTAGCTAGTAAGACATAAGGTGTTAAAACATTCTTTATAGAGTTGTAAAATAATCAAAGCATTGTGATTTTACAAGGGGGATTGAAATCTAAACACTTTTTAATTGGCTGACCACATAACTCTCATTTTTGTTTTCAAGATATTCATGATTCAACGTTATAAAATGCCTACAATTTCTAATAAATTTGCTTAAGTTTTAATCCCATTCAACTGCTTTTAAGTAATTTGAACCAAGATTATTTTCTCTGCAAAGAGAAGCGCAGACATGAAGTTTTTTTATTTTATACTAAAGGGAAAAAAATAACAACTTCAATAGCAATTAATGCGCATATGAGAAGCCCCATGGGTTTAAACCAGGGTAGTAAAAAAAGGAAAATGTAAGTTTGAGCATTTTCTTGCGACGTTTTAAACGTTGTAGACTAACTTTACTTTATTTTGCCTATGTCTTCAGATATGCTCCTGCCTGATCCTATTAATTATGCCTTGGCTATCTGCCATGACAATCATTAGGAAGCGTCAATACTCTAGCACACTTCAACTTTGATCTTAAAATTCCAGCATTTTGAGGAAACGTATTAATGCCAAAGTTTATTGTTTTTTGCCTACTTTTGCAAATCGCTCCTGGTCGTTTGGCCTAGTAAAAAAGGACACCTTTTAAATTGCCTTTAAAACTTCAGAAAGCCTTGTAATTATAGCATATCTATTTATAACAAAAATTTAATTATGAAAATTGCGAATTTTGAAAAGTCACACAGACGTCCATCTTCACTTACTTTCTATATTTTACCTTATTCCTGTTAGATCTGACGTTACGGAGAGGATATTGTCGGGCTTCTGGAATAGACACAAAGATTTTTAAAACTTCAGAAACTCTACCAACTGTAAGAAAATGTTAAGTATCACAGCTTTGAAATATCGTGCATCTTGCACTTCTATATACCCATAATTAGATCTTGAAAATCGGGTATTTGGAGCAATGAATACCGTTTGTCCTCTGATATAGAACTGATGGCTCTTTCAAGCATTAAGAATGCTTCCTATTTTGACTTCTTTCTAGATACAAGCAATCTTAATTTAAGAATCAAGTATTATGACTTAACACACCACAGTTAAGTTTTCTTTGTTTTGGCTATCCCTCTAAAATAACTTTATATAGTCCGAAGGGTTTGACCTGAAATCATAGGCTTTTTCAGAAAGGCCTTGAATTTAATTGCATTTACTCGTTAGAAAGCCTCGTATTTCTATCACCCTTAAAATACCAAATGTTTGCTCTTGAAAATTTAACATTACAAGGTGAAATAACTAATTTGGCTTTACAAATTTCTTTTCTTTTTATTCTCAGCGTGCGTCTACCTTATTTGGGGCTTCGAAAGTAAAACAGGTGGTTCTCTGCAATCGATAAGGGAATTATTTGAAGAATCGGACCTCCTCTTTGACTTAGCACACTTCTTATTACTAAGCTCCCCTCGAACAGACAGATGACCATTCGCCATAAGAGAGATAACTATTAGTGTGGGAGACAGATAGGGTCACAATGCACCCAACCAGGATCGAGACTGGTATCATTTTGTAGCTACATGTATGGTGTTCCATTTTTACATGCTCAAATGGGAAATTCCAAATCGGGGGTCGTAACAAAGCACCAAAAATCCACTTAAGTGAAAACTTCGACAATTATGGTACACCGTTGTTGAACACTGACTGGAATAACTGTCTCCTAGTGCATGGTAGAGGGATGAAATTACACACACAATTACATAAATATGGAGTATATGAAATATAGAGATAGAAAATGTGTGAAAAAAAGTCTCAAAACCTTCACAGCGGGGGTGTCTGTGGACTCGCATATTAGAAAAACTCAATCAAGTTCTCCTATCCCCCGGAACCAAGAAGGGGTCACAATGTAAACACCCCCTGAAAGCTGCGAAACTGATGACATTTAGCAGCTATATAGATGAGAGTTTCAGTTATATATAATTAAGGCCTGCAAAAGTTAAATCGGGTCTGTCGAATTCGGGAATGTAACAAAGTATCCAAAATCTGCTTGTTTGAGCCTTTCAAAAATGTTGAATCAAATCAGTATTTACAAATAATTTACGAATGGAAACATGCAGGAAAAGTGCAGAAGATTTGGAATTTGGCAAAAATGTGGCTCAGCAAACGTTACGTTAGAAAATATAGTGTGAACGTAACATTATGATTCCCAGGGGGTTGAGGTGGAGCTTGTGTCGGGGGTGTAGGAGGTCTAGTTAACAAAAGACCATTCAGAAAGTTATCAGGCTGAAATGCCATTTGAAATTGATTTTTTGTTGTGTATTAGTCATGGCACCAAAGAAATAAGCTTGGAACCTGAGTATCCTTTCATCACGTGGACTTTTATGATTGAAATGCACTTTATAGATGATTCCTAAGAAGCTGATTATTTATAGTTTCATAGGTTTGAAAGGTAGTATCAACTCAAGTAGTTTTAACTTATATGACTGTAATACTCCTTTCCCTTAATTATTTCATCTGCGCTTTCATCTGAGCTGTAATCGTCCTCAGAAAGAAATACACTATCATCAATGTTTTCGTTACTGTCATCACATCTTCCTGTGAAAATAGTAAGCACCTCAGCTACTTAGGGTGGCATTATACTACATGTGAACCAAACTGTCTCCTTGCCAATATCAGTTAATTTTCAGCCATGTCGATCTTTTGGGTTTGGAACATTTAATGCGAACGTTTCCTGCAAGCAATCTAAAAATCGATAAAGTGCGAGGCATTGACTTGTAATCCGCTAAATGTAAAAAAAAACTCCCACGGCTCTCTCTTGTTACATCTTTTGACAGCCTATGTGGTTTCCAAGTTAACGTCCAACTCTTGTATAAATATCAAGTAGAACATAACTAAACACCTCTCTGTTGAGAGGCAGTAAAGAAGAGCTGACAATGCTCCAATTAAAGCTCTATCCCAATAAAGCATGTTTTTTTACAAAATAGTTCCTGTATAAGCAAAACTTGAATTTGTTGTGAAACACGCATCGCATTATATAAGGCATATGCTTCAAAATGAGAATCGGTCTTAAACTATAACACTCTATGGTAAAATGCTTGAAAGCTATACGAAATTGCCAGTACAAGACAGTCCACTCCTGAAGAAAAAATAGTTTACTGAAATGTTTTCTTTCGCACCCCCTGACAATGAAACGATAATATTATTATCAGCAGCAACATAAAAGTCGGCAGTGTCACTTTCAATATCATAGACATGACTTGAGTCATCAACAACATTTTAAGTCAACAATTTTAAGAGAAATATGAGACTAAAAAGATACATGTGGAAAGTATATGCTTACCACATAATTTGTTCTTAGTATGTGTTGTTCCAATGTAGACCTACAAAGTGGTAGGGATGATATATTGAAATTTGTCTTAGGACTTGATATATTTTCCGACGCCTTTCTTTCAATAAGGCAGTTCGTAAACGATGCAAAATGCCATATTTCACTCTACCTTAAAGCGCACAAACTAGGCGTTCTAATCCCTCTCACTAGTTCTTCACGTATTTGCCATGATCCACCTATTTCGCTTAAAGCTGTGTCCCAAACGTCGTCTGAGAGAACTTTTTCTACGGGGTGAAATTTTTCGATTTCTTGAAAGGCACTTGTAGCATCACAACGTGTGAAGGCAGAATGTTCTGGAATGCTGATCGAATATCAGTAAAAGAGTGCATTTTTTGTAATAATATATAGCACAAGAATTTTTAGAATAAAAATATTTGTACAGTTAAGAGACTTTCATTTTTTGAATATGGAGGGCCGGGGAAGTCAGAAAATCTACGGAGGAAGTTCAGGTGGAACATATGCTGAGGATCCGAGGTATACGCTTTTAAACCGGATGTGATCATTGGTTGGCTTATTGCTAGTTCCCTTGGTTACGTGGTGACAGCGTAGAGCCAAATGTTTTGAGCCTGACCAAGACAGTCGATTGCAGCACTCATTTCTGTTTGTTCAACATAAATACCTGCCCAGATAGTGTGATTCGTCACTGCCCTACTAGGTTGCTTCACTAGAGTTATTATCGATTGCAAGTATTCTTTACCAAGAAGTCGTGACAATCAATTTCTTTCTGTTACCACCAATCCTAACAAGATGGCTAAGGGAGTCGTTTCATTCTCTGGAATGATAAAATTCTTTGTCGATGACTTGAACGTCGTAAAGAAGGGTGAATTAAAATATAAAGCTTACTTTATCGTAAACTTACGTCTCGTTTACCACACTTTTCGGCAAGAGTTCGGGTGGCCATGAAAGATAAGAGCTATAATGTATCGCTAACAGTGAGCTAACAGAGGACGAGAAGCCAGATAATCTGGTTTGCTAAAAATACAAGAGACCAACGTATGTCGCAGTTGTCGGGGCAATGTAGAAGACTGCATCTGACCGGTAGCAACTTTGGGGGTGTTGTTAAAGCACAGGAGAAACACGACAAATACGGTCACCCATTTCCATCCTCACAATTCAAAAAATTGAGAGGAGAGGACTCCCTTGGAACTAAGGATGATATTTTGTGGGGACAAATGCACGAGAAAGTGGCTCGAAGTCAGTATGTGACAACAACAACAATCCATGCAGATTTTTAGGCGGTAGCCCAGATGGGATCATCTAAATACGTACGGAGGTCGGGAATTCGGGGCTCACCACGAGAGTTTTAGAGATAAAGTGTCCCCACACGTATAGGAATAACACTATTGAGATTTTGGATGCTGAGCTACAACGAAAAAGAGGAAAAAGACACGTTTTACCTCACGAGGAGTAAGGATCTTAATATTAGGCATAATTATTGGCAACACGTGCAATGTAAAATGCCTGCAGTGAACGTGACCTGTGCCCATTTTGTAATTTGGACAACTAATAAAACGATTGTTATTGACGTACATCAAGACCCATATTGGGAGAAGAAATTCCTTCCAATTCTTAAAAATTTTTACATCAGCGAGTTGTTACCAAGTTGGTAAAGCTGAAAACTTTGAATGGTAAAATGCTGGACAGCAGAACAGATTCTAATTTTTATAGTTCCAATTTTCGTGAAAACTACACTTTAGAATAGTGGATCCTAAACTTGGGGAGTACTCCCTTAGGGGATGACATCCCTTTACAGGGTGGAGGGAAGTAGCTCTTTTCTGTATTTGTTGCTATGTGAATGCATTACTTTCTCTGTAAGCAAAATTGCTATGGACTTCCCATTATATTACTTTACTAAAAAACATGGCTCACTAAATTTAGTAAGCAATGCTCAAAAAGTAAGGCATGTTATCTACTACTATCATACTTAGATGTTGATCATGTTGGCATTGATGCAAAATATAATTATCCAGACTAGCCATATTGAAGCAAATCGGTTATTGATTATATATTTTTATTTGGGGGGAGAGGGGAGGCTCAGCCACACAACAGGCATTCCAACCATAC
>JAAAKL020008144.1:0-16200 GCA_010016065.2 Carybdea cf. marsupialis auct. non (Linnaeus, 1758)
AAACTCTTAAGCTTAATACTCCATCTTGACAACATCCCATAGCAATCTCACAGCTTATGAGCTTATTAATCCATCTTGACAACATACCATGGCAATCTTGAAACTCTTAAGCTTATCAATCCATCTTGACAACATATCATAGCAATCTTGAAACTTATGAGCTTATTAATCCATCTTGACAACATACCATGGCAATCTTGAAACTTATAAGCTTAATACTCCATCTTGACAACATGCCATAGTAATATCGCAACTCTTCGAGCATCTCTCTCCAGCTTAGCAACATACCATAGTAATATCGCAGCTCTTCGAGCATCTCTCTTCATCTTGACAACATGCCATAGTAATATTGCAACTCTTCGAGCATCTCTCTCCATCTTGACAACATAGCATAGTAATATTGCAACTCTTCGAGCGTCTCTCTCCAGCTTGACAACATGCCATAATAATATTGCAACTCTTCGAGCATCTCTCTCCATCTTGACAACATAGCATAGTAATCTTGAAACTCTTAAGCTTAATACTCCATCTTGACAACATCCCATAGCAATCTCACAGCTTATGAGCTTATTAATCCATCTTTACAACATACCATGGCAATCTTGAAACTCTTAAGCTTAATACTCCATCTTGACAACATCCCATAGTAATATCGCAACTCTTCGAGCATCTCTCTCCAGCTTAGCAACATACCATAGTAATATCGCAACTCTTCGAGCATCTCTCTCCATCTTGACAACATACCATAGTAATATCGCAACTCTTTGAGTATCTCACTCCAGCTTGGCAACATAATATAGTAATCTTGTAACTTTTGAGAATATCACACCAGCATGACAACATACCACAGTTATCTTTAAATTCTTGACGTATTTCACTCCAATTAGACAACTTTGATGTTCAGTATACTTGTTGTGTTGTTGTTGAGCCTTGATTCCGTCTAATGTCTAAAATGTTCTTTGAATATTTCTGTCAATGATATCAGCTAGGCTTTAAAGTGGTTTTTGTCTACCTACATTGCCACACTGTATAATCTCCTTAAAACTTTACGTTGATGATACATCAAGCTATACTGTAGCTAAACACCAAGCTCTATCTGCAGGCAACTTCATAGAAGTGTTCACAAACGTGCTCCTGGTGACAATTCTTCAAAACGCGCGCTTTTGAAACCATCTTAATATCTTCCAACTCAACCAATATCCCACAGCTAATTTTTCAGACAAAATTTGATGACTGACGGCTGTTGTCAATGAAGCAACAAAGTTCTGAAAATGATATTGCCGTATATGTTATGCGATTATTGATCTTTATTTTCATTGGTTACATACAACTGTCAACTGTGTAGCCTCCTGTACTATCAGGTATAGTTTGGTTAAAATGAGAATGAATTTCTTGATCTCAAACATTTATTTTAGTTGTTTGCATTCTGCTAATATTGGTTGGAGTACCATCAAACTAAGTTTAAGATTTTTACCAAAGTTACTGAAAAGGATAAAGATGATGATGCGATTTTAGCGCCGTGCACTCCCCTTGCAGGGACTAGGGCGGTGCCCATAAACATGGTACTTGTTTGGAGCATATTCATAGACATGATTTCATATTATTAATGGTACATTGATATTTTGACGAATATTGGGATCACCTGCCCCTTTGCCCCCGGTAGTTATAATTCGTGTCACTTTGTGTATCTTAGAGGAATTGGAGAGATTTTTTCTGCTTCCAACTCTTTCACTCTTTCCACATATTCACGATATGCTCTTCTGTTATCAGTTTTAATGTCTTATAACAATATTCTACTATAACAGAAACATCAATAATATCTTCCTTAGAAACAATAGTATCTCCATTTTCAGGCCTCGCCAATATTTAGTGATATTTAGCATTAAGTACTTTATCCCTTTCACATTTTCAAGTGGATAACAATGTCTGATAACCAGAGGTTTAATCTGCCACACTTTCCTATGATAGTTGGAGCAGCTGTTTCCATCTCCTGTCTTATTTCAATTCACTGGTACTGACGGATTGAAAAAGGTTGTAGAAAATGGAAGTGTCAGCTTGACATGGTAAATCCATATTCTGATGGCGAGGCAAACAGGACAAGAATTATTTACAAAACTCACCCAAAGTTTCGTCACAAATAAATTCAAATAGCGGCCTTCTTCCCTTATTAGATAGAAGAGCATTTATTCATACGGTATTTTATATGCAGACCTTAACTGCCGATATTAAAAAATTAATTTGCCTTTGCTTTGCCTTCGATTAGGAATTTGCTCACTTCAAAATTGGTCGTAGGAAAAGAAAAGGGATTGGCCAAGTAATTTTACTTAATGGCACACCTCATCATTACGAAACAGGTACTCTTTGGCTTATTTTGTCATCGGTGTTTTTACAGAGAAAATTAAATTGCCATGGAAGGTGATGGTTGATTTTCCGAGCAGCTACTGAAGCGTAATCGTAAGGTCTCCCTTGCCTAATTGCGGCATACGTAGAACTTCTAAAAGTAATGTTCCTATTCTACTTTCACGATTTAAAAGAGATTCATTTAGGAACAGAGTTTCAGGGTCCTCAAATTACAGTTACACCACCGATGGGAAGCACTTATGAACATACGTAGACCCTTGGTTTCCTTTGTTTAAAGCCCGCTACCCGCTACCACAACATAATACGTCCGAGGTTTACAGATTAGGTGCATAACTAGACTACTTTTAACGTCACCAGTGCACACATTTCTGTATATCCACCTTATGGAGGTGCCCTTTGCCTTGCCTAAGAAAACTCCAGAGCGAGCGAGGGATGGTATATTCCCTAGATTGTGCCTGGAAAATTTGGCTCTTTGCACTGGCGAAATAGTGTTTCGGTACAGAAACCCTAAATATATCCTTCTTCAAGTTTGTTAGTATCATTCTTCCTATATTGCATACATTTATATGCACATACGACACACCTTTCAACATCTAGTCCAGGGTAAATGTGGAGTGCGTAAGTAAACATTCTCATGATAAACAACAATTTTCAAAATCAAAAAAAGTGCCAGAATACAAGTCTATGGCAATAGTGAACTAAACTTGGCACGTGGAATGAAAGCAATTGTGGTGTAAAACTAGACAACCAATCACAGCAAGGAGTTGAACGAAGCTGACGAAAATTGGAAGGGGGGGTACGCGGATCCAGATGTTATATAAAGTTCATGAACCATCTGTGCAAGGGACATAATATTTCGGCCAGATTGTTTCGGCCCATGCACTGGCAGCAGATCTGAAACAGGCCTGGCACATAAAAGTAAATCTCGCAGTGCACCAAACGAGGAAACTAAACTATGCATTTGCCTAATCAACGATTTCTACCATCAACCAATATAATCATAGAAGATCTCGCGTCCAACAAACTGAAGGTAATAGTAAATGGCATCAGGATGCATCATATCTTGAACTGAAAAAAAAATTACAAATAAGAACAGGTGAGGAGCAGTCATTGCTGAAGCAAAGCTCCAGCTCCATAAAAAGACCAAGAAATCAGTAGGCTAGCTGAATATAGACAATTTTAAAGCCAGTGATGTTTGCATTAAACGCATCCAGTTACGTCACTGCCATTTTCTTCGGAGTGTGAATCGGTGATCTGCGATGGTGAGTTCTTTCCTCCTATCAAACTCACCTTCATCACAAACTTTCCGCTCTTAAGGAAGTAATTTTTTCTTCCGTTTCGTTTCTCGTTTCTATGTTACGTTTTGATTAAAGACAAAGGTAGGTGTCTTAAAAATTACACGTACGATCTTTTCCTACGTTTCTTTTCTCACGTCGTGATTCGTAGTTACGTTTTGATTAGAAACAAAGACAGGTGTCTTACCGTAAAATCATACGATTACCATATATATTTTACATGCTGTGATTTTTACATCAATACATGCTCACGTTTTGCACTATACTTGGGAAAGTGATGTTTGTCACAACGAGCAGCAATAACTTACAGATTCCCTATGTTCCACAAAGTAAATCGAAACGCAGAATGAACGTAGCACTTTGTAAAGGATGTGTTGCAACTTCAGTACTTCCTTCACAGCTCCCTGACCCTGTTGAAAAGCTAAATCTGCGCAAAATTTGTTGCTTTGCAGGAGAGAATCTGCTCATTAGTATTGACATCGTCCTACCCGAAGCATTTTTATTGATCTCCGGATGTCCAATTATAGCAGTTCTGCTTAAGTCATGACTTGTTCCTCTGGTCCGCAACATTTTCAGGCAATCGATTGGTCTCAACAACCTCTGTCATCGATGTTACCTGACCATACCAACAGCATCAGTACTCACCATGTCCTTCATTTCGCCCTGTTAGTCCCATTGATGCTTCAATGCAGATGCCGACCAATGCTTTCATATCATCTGGACTTGCCTACGTCCTCTCTTCCTTCTTCCAGGGTGGCGCCTCAAGACAACTTCCTTAGCCAAGTCGTCCTCCATGCACAAATGCCCAAACTAAACCTTCCTCCATCTTTTCACCACTGCCAAAACTGTATAACTGGAAATCTTGGAAGACTTAACTCTAAGTTGAAGTTTGATTGTAATTCTGTGAGTCATCAGCTTGGAGTGAGGGAGTTGCATGAAAGAGTTCTGCGCATGTACCAAGCAGAACTATAGACTAGCGCCATTTATGGAGTGAAGGAGTTGGGTGGGTCCCAATTGGGAGGGCATACAACTCCTTCACTTCAGGCTGATGACTCACAATATTACAACCAAACTTCAACTTACAGGTAAGTCTCCTTTGATTTCCAATTCTATTCCGTCGCCAGCCTTTGTCGTTACGAAGTTGTACGAGGTTAGTTTCAGAGCAGACATCAGTCTCAGTTCATACAAAGCGGTAGAATAACTGCGCAACTATGAGCATAGTGGCCACTGAAAAGCGTACTGTTAGACTTCGGGGCAAAATTCACATGACCTCCTTCTGATGTTCATCCAAACACTCCAAAACAGAATATCCAAATTTTAGTTGATTTTCAATAGGCAAAGTGTAATAGTGTTGAAATACTTGTTCACTGAACCATCCAACAGAACTAAAGATAAAGAAATTTCAAGCTTCAACACAAATTCAGTCAGATGAATGTTTGAAACAACCTCATACACGAGTACCGATTTTTAAAAATCTGAAGTTGGAACGCCCTTGAAACTACTGCTCGAAAATTATGTCAATCCCTTCTCATACCTGCAAATTGATCGAGGTTTCTTACAGCAATGTTTGCTTTTAAAATGAGGATTTGAAATGATAAGTTCGGAAAGATGCCAGAGAAATAGCAACGTTTGTCACAATCGGCATTCGCACCAGTAACCACTCACTTGGTAGAACGCACGACGCGGATATGTGGGTCACGGGTTCAAATCCCGTTGGTGACATACTGTTCTATTTCTTTAGTAACTTAGCAAAATCTATATACGTAAAATCGTATTTTCAAACTTTAAATTTTCAGTTTAAGAGAAATTTAATGATGCGCAAGCTGTTATTTCAAACATCAACACAACTACAACGACGAAAAAATTACAAGTCAGTCAATTTTTTGCAGACCAAGAACATATCCGATTACACTCAATGCATGCTGTCTCAGCCAAAAGAGTACATAGAAGCCTTACATTTATGTCCCCCAAATTGGCCAATTTCAAGCACGTCCTCCCTCCTCATTGAAAAGGAATGAAAAATATTGTACTATTTCGAGAAAAATAGAGCACTTTCACCACCCCATCACCCTCCAACCGTGATTACATCTTAAAATGTATCTTCCCTTATTCACGTTGCACCATCAACCCCTTCAGGTGTATGTATACTGTTTAAAAACGTTTCGTCCTTAAAGGGTTGGGTCGTTCCAGTCTATTTTAATAAGGTCTTTCCAGTCTTATGTTTCACATGAAAAGAGGCCATTATGATCGGAATAAAATACAACAGTTAGGCCTCCCTCTTCTTGACACTTGAGTTGGGCGCTATGTGGGCCTAATTTTGACAATTGTAGATACTTAACCGATAGTAATGCATGATACATCGGCAAGTCGATAGGCCACATATACCCACTACCGCAATGCAATTACGCTCTGATTTTACAGCGCCAGGCCGCAATGCGTTCAAGTTGTCTACAGAGGGGTAGTTGAGTTTTTATACCCTATAAACGCTCTATTCGATCATCATTCCCCCGTAAATGATGATTCACGGTTGCAAAATTTCGTCTCATGTCGCCCCACGTTTCATTTGTGCTGTTTGAGTAAATAACAAGCTAAAGAGCCTAAGTTCCTACACTGTTCAAATTCTCAGAAATATAATTATAGAAGCCCCTAAATGGAGGTACAGCCTGTTTATTTACTCCAGTAAGCAAAAGTATCCAACAGTAGTAAAATTTAAATACGTACGACGTATTGTCGAAACTTTGGCTTAAATTGAGTACTATCCTTAGGCACTATAATGGCAAGAGAAAGGGTTTTTGTTTACTGAAGAAATCGTTCAACATGATGTTTCCCGAAAGTTGTGTGGTGTTATCTTAAAATCTTGTTTTAAATTCATTCTAGTTTCAGATGCATACTGTCGAAATCTTATCACTTGAATAAACCAAATAAACAAACAAATAACTGTAGTATTCTTTATAAACAAAATTAAAGAACTTAAAAACAACTTTGACCCTAAAACTGGCCGTTTGAAGTTCCCATTTCGCGCCTTTATCGACAATCTATCGATAATATAAAGCTTATACGATATCCTTTTTATAAACCAAATACCTTATCTGGCAAACTTGATAAATACCAGAAGAGTCAGAAACTGCCATTCTAAAATGTTTTACGGCAGAAAATGGTGATGAAGAGAAGCTACCCTATCAAGCAAAATTGGGTTAAAGTGCAATAAGATCAGTTAATGAAGACTGAGAATGGGAGATCATATGACGTCGACGAAAATTGCTCATTTTCGAAACTCTCTCTTTCCTTGTTGTCCAGAAGAACAATGGATCTTAACATTCGAAGAACTACCCTACCAACCCGACACATCAAGCTGAGCCGATTGCATGGTTGCATGGTTCCATAGTAGTTGTCAAGCTTGTCTAGGTTTCTTCCCGCTTCATATTTAAGTAACTATAAAGAATTAAAATACCAGCAAACGAAAGCAACTTGTAAGCATCTTGCAAGCAACTTGTATGCTACTTGCAAGCTATTTGTAAGCACCTTCCACGCTACTTGTAAGCTACTTATAAGCAACTTGTAAGCGACATGTAAGCAACTTGTAAGCAACTTCCATGCTACTTGTAAGCTACTTGTAAGCAACTTGTAATCGACTAGTAAACAACTTCCATGCTACTTGTAAGCTACTTGTAAGCAACTTTTGGGCTGACAGTAGTGATCGCAAGCAACACCACATAAAATCAATTTTGAAAGCCTATACATTTACAGTATTATACCAAACGCGCACACGTGACAACACTATTGTTCAGTCGATGAGGCTATTGCTCTTCTAGGCTCAAGGATTTGGATGTCTGCCAGTATTTCGTCAGTTGCATCTTCTCTGGATATATTGAAAATAATTCGAAAATCTCTAAGTTGCACAAGTTCTTTCTCTAAGTCACCTATCCACTCCAATAAAGCATCTGGAATCTTCCTATTTGTCATGCACATTGCAATCACCAGGCCTACAAAGATAAGATCGTCCGGAATTAAAGTCTGTAGCATACTTGAAGTAGAGTTGGAATAATGTTATACTCATGCTTAAGATGATTGCAAAATCTACGGAGGAAAGCATAGGCGGTACACGCACCAATGAACTAAGACACACTCTCAGTTAGAATTGGCACGATCACAATGGACACGCATAAACACTTTCTCGTGGACATGTGCATCGAAGAAATTAGCTAGATTCGACAGTAATATTACCAACTGGGTACGATAGCAGCAATGTCCCAGCTATCGTGCTCATGGACGCACAGGTTGACGAGTCAGGGACAGGGAATCACCGAACCGATGATAATAAAAATACACAGGGGAAAAGGCACCTATACTGATAGTAGAATAAGGACCCAAAGAGGGGCTGGATCCTTTCAATAAATGATTCAGAGCGGGCCGAAGGTATTGTACATCTCAACAACATTCAAACCATCAATGATGCTGCTGCTGCTGATGATGATACTGTTGATGAGGAGGAGGACGACGATGATAGTAACAAACACCAAAAATAACATAACTACTTGACATGCGAATATAATAAAGAACAGTGTCAAACAACATTTTGAATGGGCTAGATGAAGGTGTCATCAGTAAACGTGGAATCAGGAATACCTTACGAACCAAATAGAAGAGGCTCTCATTATGTGCTTACATTAGCACCACAAATCAAAGCATCAGGTATGACTTTTACACCACTGGGGGGGACGAGGGGGCTTGTTAGACTTGATCAACGGATAAACCAATCCGCTTCCTATCCAATGGCTACAAGGCAAGAAAACCAGAAAGTTATAATTTCACAATAGTAGTCATTGTGCTAATCAATACTACTGTTTTAAAATTGGTCTGGATATATTTTTTTATCACAATGCCAGTAGCCAAGCCTGAGAACGCAGGACTTGTTAAAGTATGTTGCACCTGGTGCTAAGGTAGATTTCAGCCAGTGGATTAGAAAAGGTATATCAGCATCAAATTTTTCTTTAGAATTGTAAAATCTTCTGTTTGTTACTACTGCAAAGTACCTACCTTCATTATAATCCTGCCAGTAATATTTATTGAAATCATCTGGTGGCTGCAAAGAATGGTTTGTATCTGTCCGAAGAACAAAGTAATGTTCTTGTACTCGATTTACCCACATGGAAATGGGTCCTTCAACATACAGAGTTACATCAGGGTTTATGTCCTGAAGGACATTATGCTGATTTTTCATGATTGATCCAATGGTAAATTCTTTCCTACCACTTTCTTCATCTTCCTGAAATGAGACAGAACTGACAATCAATACTGACCAAAGATTAAGAATATTTGGTGGTAAAGAGTATAGTGGGATATAAACAAAACAATTGCTACTTTAGAATCAAAAATGTATCATGAATGCTAGAAATGGTCTGTGAAGCATGAACAGATGACTTTCTATACCCATTGTAAAATTAACACCAGCATCTTAGTGAAAGCACACATCATTAAGTGGTGCATGACTACTAAGTAGCATGGCAAGCCTCAGAAGGAAACAAAATAGTATGCAGGTGAGTAAGGCTTGCTGGACTCTGTTGTCGCCACACAAGGATGGGTGTCCACAATCTTGCACTATGTCAACTGCCCAATGGCCACTGTACCGGGGAAAGACTACATGAGAGTCACATAGACATAATACTAGATCCAGGTGCAGCTACAGCTACGGCAAGAGAGCTGTAGCAATAATGGGCAACCAACAGACTTGAAATATGCAAACGTGGACACCAATGAGGGTCACCAAGTAAGTAATAATGTATGGGTGATCTCAAATGCCCCCGTCAAATCATACTTAAAAGTTACCAACTGGAATAATAATTACATAAAAAAACTGTAGCATAATTGAATTTAGAAATGAAACCTGGCAATCAACAATCATCAATTTTCCCCTTTGCCAAAATTGAAAATTGCAACCTGTTCTGTATTTAACACGTCAATGTTTTTTATGCTTCAAGTTCCTTTCCTGTGATCACCCTTGGTGGCACTCTTTGCCATAATTGTGCCTTTTTAAATCACAAACTTCGGCACTGTTAGCTGCCAATAACTGCCTATTTATTGACATGTGTCCTTTGCTGACAGTACCATTTCTGCTTTGAATAAAATTTCCCTGTCCATCTGGTATCCAGTATCTTTCCACTAGCTAGTTGCTTGTATTCTTTGACCATACTGTGACATGTCACTCTATCTTTTACCACTGTGGGAAGTTTTTTTGGGATTCATTCACCTCTAGAAAATGTCTCTTACATGTTTCATGTTTGCATTTGGTAGGATACTGATATTTTCACCTCTTTCCAAATAATCAAACCATTAATTTTCTATGCAGGAAAGAATTACTCAACACTATGCAAATAACACCTATTCCTCAACTCCCAAATAGTTGTTTATTGCTTTTACACAAATATATCTAACTATAACCGTGGCTCTGACTCCACACACATATATCTTACTATAATTGTATATTTTTTTCTGGTCCTGCCTATCATCTCTCATAAAGCATAACATTATGTAGGCAAGACTGGTAGAGTCTAGCTTTATAAAATTAGATCATCAAAATTCTTCAAAAATACTATCACAATGGGCTACCTATGCCCAATAGAAGTAAACTTTTTCCACAAAGAATTTTAACTCGAAGTCATTTGAAACTCAATGCTCTGTTTGTTGAATAAATAGCGGTGGAGGATTGGTCAACAGAAATACAAAAAGAGACAAAATATATAAGAACATCTAGTGGTTTAACCCAGGACTACAATGGGTGCACCAAATAGTGGCATGGTGGTGCTCCAATTTTGGAACTATTTGGAAAATGTCCAGGATTGATAATTTCCGTTACCTCCATTTTTGCTCATCAAACTTTCTTAAATAATAAAAGGTTTAAACAGTACATAAAAAGCCACAATGTACCAAAGCTATCAGAAAGGCACTTCTTTGTGTACTGGTAATCAACTTTATTTACAACTACTACTACTACTTCAACACTTTACCTCCCCCAAAGAAATGCCTCTTTTTACAACATTGTTCATATTGGTGCATACTGCAGAATGCCATGGATCACTGCTTCCCTGTTAGTTACATACTTATAATTATGTACCAATTCTGGTAAATCATCCATGCTGTCCACTTGACATGTATAGCAGGGCATGCAGTGCTATGGTATGAAAATTGGCCCATGATAAAGACACTTTCAAACACTATCTCAAATGCTATTAAACAATTTTGAGGAAACCTGTTTGTTCACATGTATACATACACGTACGTATGTCCTAACTTTCACTTTGTAATTACAGGTTTGACCAAAAATATCCCTTTGCCACCTTTATTACTGGTCCCAATTATTTACAATGTTTGGGGGGAAGAAAACAAAAGCTGGCTGTGTGAGGCATAGTGTGAATCATCAAAGGGGGAAGGGAAAGATATCAAGTAACAGTGGCATGGCCATGAGGTGCTTTGGGTAAGCCCCCACTTCTCCAAGATGTCAATTTCCAAATTCATCCAAATCTGACCTATAAACTTTGGTGCAAGACGAAAATAGGGTTGCCATAAAATTAACTGATAAGATGCCAATTTCCATTAGATAGAATGAGCAATTAATTCATGATTGTGAATCTTTTCAGAGTAGGGTGTGGTTTTCTCGTAAGGTATGGTTTCTTGATAAATCCTTGTCTCCTTCAGTCTGAGGCTGGCCATGCCACTGCCAGGTAAGTAAGCTGACAAAGGGGTATATGACATTATGTATAGGTAAACTGGAAAGGAGAATGAGAAACAAGCAAAATGTTAAAGTGCTATATTATGATGATGGTGAAAGTGGCAATGGGTAAAATGAGGATACATTTTGTACATGTACAAAATGAGAAGGTACTCTTGGCTTCTTACCCAATGGTTACAAATGCATTTGAATATTGGTTAGGATGATACAATCATCATCCAATGGAAAATTAGGAACATGGATCTGATAAATCTATATTTATGCTTTCATATTGCAACAACATCAATGGTGATAACAATGATAAAGAGGAGGGAGGTTAAAATAAGGACTATTTCAAAATACCTAATGCAGAAAATGTGGTTCCTCAGCACTGTTACTGTTACTAAAGCAACTAACTACAGAATTGTTAAAGGAGGATGCTGAAACTAATTTGAGTTGAGATTCCATTACAGGAGAATTTAAATGCTTTCTCTCAATGATGTCTGTTGTGAACTTTGAACACATATGTACTAGAGCAGCCCTATCATATCCTTCTGTCCATGGATTCAACACTCCTTTGAGACACTAAAAAACGTTTCCTTGAGCACCTACATATCCTTTTGTGAGAAACATAAGTGTTTACAATCAGGGACCAATGAGTTACTGAAATGGAAATATTTACAAGGTACGGCAACAGAATTACAGGTTCCTCCCCACCTCATCCCCTATTACCTTTCTGCAAAATCACTGATGATTTCATTATAATGAAATGAAACATGGTAAGATATATATGTAGACCTCTATAGGTATGCTTATTGTATACTACCATTCATTCACAAGTGCAAAATAGCTACTTTGTGTATTGACAGATGGCAATTCCACTTGTTTTGTGCTGTCAAATGAAGACCAATGGCAATATTTCAGCAATTCAATCTGTCAATATGAATGAAAGTATGATCCTCATCAAGATGAGCAGAATTTTTATCCTTGGAAGATACCGGTAACTGTCAAGGTTGAATCCTAATATAAGGTCCAGGCACATAATAAGTTGTACAAGATGAATAAAATGTAGCCAGGAGCTGTTAATTAATTTTCACTGACTTGTAATCTCATATATTTATCAAAACCTTGTCCTATAAGTTTCATTTCATTGTGTAAGGGGGTGTGGTAATAGTCAGACATGTCAGGAAATGTCAAGATACAAGGTGTGGTTACCTTTACGTCTTGACTTGTAAGACTTTGTTGTTACTACAAACATGTATGAAAATGATCACAGTGCTCTGATGATGATGACAAGAGTACTGTATAAACCAATTCTAATGATTTTGGACAACCATTTTGCAGTTGCTACAATTTGACTGTATAGGGTTACTTCATTCAATCACAACTGAATATGACAGTAGAAATTACTGTATATATGCGATTTGGAGATAGCTATGGAATGTTGGATTTGCCAACAAGCTAAGTTGGTGGTATCTAAATTAGGAAGAAGTAACTATTGTGTTGTGGAAAGTTATTACAATGTTGCACCAAAACTACCAGCAATGTTTATGTTATTAAGTCATAGCTATTGTTTGCTAAACCATTGTTGCAGATTCCAAAACAAATGCAATGGGAATTGCAATCATAACTACGTAGATGCATAGATAATTTGGTAACATACAGTGTATACGAAGTTGCAACATGAATTACCAAATAACTAATGGTTACAAACATTTACGACGTAGTTAATTTCAACATCACCATTGGGCATGTAACGCAATGTAACTTAACCGCATAATGAAGATAGCTAACCAAGTATCTCACAATTCCTTTAACATTATTGGTGATTCTTGAGAAATGTGTGTGTTGTGGTTGGGGAGATTCAAAATAACTGTAATGGCCAGAATGCTAATCAACTTACCTTCAGATAATAAGTTGTTATCTGTTCTTTTTCCCCTAGAAAAACCCTTTCCACAGCAGCCTTACAAACGTCCATTCTTTCCTTATAAACCTCGTCTGGAAGTCTGTATGGATTAATATTTTCAAATAAGAGCATCCAGTAGGCTAGTCTGAAACATTTACGGGCTGGAAGGCCACCTTTGCCAAAAATCTCCTCACACAAATTGTATGTTTCAATGTCGGGTATTACTCCATTCTCTTCCATCTTTGTCAGAAGTTCTAATGTAAGATAAACTTGTGGATGAGGTTTTGCCCAAATAGCATCAAAAAATCTTTTCGTATTAAACTTTCCCCGTGGGAATATATCAATGATAGCGTTATAAACCGTTCTGTCTTTCTGTAGTCCGAATACCTCGATGTATTCCATTGCTGCACGTACAAATTTCAGGTGCCTCCTTCGATATTTATCATTTGCTTTGAATGCTTCTATGGCATCAAGAAAGCCCTCTTGTGTCGGGTTTATTTGAAGTGCCTTCATAAAGTACTTTGCCTCCTTGTAACTTTCTTGTACCAACTTTTCGATGGAAGGGTTGTCATTTTTCACCAAAGATGATTTGGTTTCTGCTTGGGAAATGTTCTCCTCGCCTACTTTTGGATTTTGTACTTGAGAGGTTTTCGCAGTACTGGAAAAGGTAACACACGGATATCTTCCACGGCTTTTCCAATCATAAGCAACCGAGTTTCTACTAACTATCAGGTTGTGAACACATCGGCGAAACACTGGTGTTTGGACATATCTGTGGATCCTAAGGACCATCCTACAACATGAACTGACAGAAGACATCAGCCTAGATACACGTTGGCCTACCGGTATATATGTAGATAATGACGAGTGCCTTTTGAAAGCATAATCTGTTTTAAAAGTAGAATTTGCATAAAGTTCTATCAATGACCGCGTCTCTGCAGCAGACGCTACTATCACAGATGCTCGCAAGTTCCTTCCCTCCTAATCTATCTCTTCAAGCTCTGCGAGCCTAGTGCATCAAGGAAAAGCTAGTTATAGCTAAGCTGACCGCTATTGAAAACGGCTTTACAAGGTCTCAGGGACGCGCAGAAAGAGGCACATTGCAAGCTGTGTGTATTTTAACGTGTATTTACGGATATCATTGATCTTCCCTTAATATGACACAATAATTTCTATCTTATGACGGCAGAAAATCTGTCATATATTATTGACTGTGATTTTATAGAAATAACTAGCTTACAGCGATATCATATCCAAAGGAATACTACAATCACTACTCATAGGCCTAATAACTTAGCATATGACGACTGACATCTTAAATTATGATTATAACTTTTAATGAAATTGTAAGTAGACAACTGTAGAAGTAGAGATTAGCAGAACAGGAGTTAGAAGAAGAATAAAGCAAAAGACGAGTAATATAGTAGGTCTCTTTAAGGTTTCAAGCGAGACACTAAACTGGCGACGAGAGAAAAACAACTTGGAGTACCCTAGTCTCGTTGAGAGGTCCACCAAATACTTTAACAACAAAACATTACTAAATCAAAGATTGTGAGTAGGAAGTGGAGAAAATTAAATGCATAGAAGCACCAACCAATTCAACTGTTTTTCAGAAAAAGCGAGAGGATGGGTGAGTTGACTGTAGCCATCTATTTTCTAAGTATCTCCAAATCCAAAATACCCTTCGCTGCTCCTGTTCCAAAATCTTAAGCGTATTTACAAAGAGACCAGTACAATCTCTTCCCCCGCCCCCCAAATTGCCGAATAATGCAAAATTATATTGTTTAATATGTGTAACTACGCGAAATGATCCTTTTGGAAAATAGACATATGTCTTCAGCTATAAAATGTCCAATTTTCTTCGGGAGCATCTGAAAACCCCCATAAAGCAATTTCTTGGGGTTTCCAATTTGGGCCTCCCCCCTTTAAGAATCTTCTGGATGCGCTACTGACTACAAGGACCTTTCTCAGGGTTCCTTTGATATTAAGATCTCCTGATACAGATTCCTTTGACTTTTTCTTGGTTTCAATGACTCAAATTTATTAATGACTCAATTTACTGATGTTCCCCTTACCTAAGACATTAACTTGACTCTTGGTGGCAGCTTCTTTAAAACTACACTCATCCATGGGTTCGATAGGCCGCAATTGCAAGCATTGAAAAACGAATAGAATGACAATGAGGGCTCTGGTAGGACTATGGTCTGCAAAGATATTCTTTCTCTACGATTTGTTAGTTTGACTACCTCAATGGATAACCAAGTTAGTTCAGGTAAGTGCACTATATAAGATCTTTGAAGGATTGTTCCGTCCCTTTGAGCTCTAAGGCTTACAAGAAGCCATTACAGTTTAGTAGTTATAAAAGTTGATACTCTGGAACGTCGAGGGCTAATGAAGGTCTGGATAAAAGTAACTATGAGTCTCCCAGAGACTGAA
Source organism: Carybdea cf. marsupialis auct. non (Linnaeus, 1758) (assembly GCA_010016065.2). Taxonomy (NCBI): domain Eukaryota; kingdom Metazoa; phylum Cnidaria; class Cubozoa; order Carybdeida; family Carybdeidae; genus Carybdea; species Carybdea cf. marsupialis auct. non (Linnaeus, 1758). Next base: position 15,704 of record JAAAKL020008144.1, read on the forward strand.
GGAAAACATTTTTGGCAACTATACACTTCTGTCTCCAACTCTCATGAGATACAGATACCTGTACTACTTATCATTTTGATGGCACACGTTATTATTCGTTTTACTTTTCGTTCTAACCGGCATCTGTTTCGTTTGCGAGAAGGATGTTGACCTAGGAATAGACTGTGCGCCGATGATGTCTGGAAGGTCACGCCCGGGTCATAAGGTTAAGTTTCGGGGCCTCAGAGTCAGAAGGAATGTGTTTACAATTTGTAATAAATTTTTGGTCTAAAACATAGTTTCTCTGGGGGGTGGTTTATATTATTTATTGCTTGTCGGTGTATCAATCACCTTATTAGGAATTATTTTTCACTGCACGAAATAGCGAAAACATTTTAGTACTGAAAAGCTTTTTTCGTCTGACACTCCTCAGAGTACAAGATCGTCAGAATTGAGATAGGAAGAAATCAGTAAAACTTATACCAAACTGTGTTTTGAAAGTAGCCAATCAGATGTCT
>JAAAKL020008145.1:0-16199 GCA_010016065.2 Carybdea cf. marsupialis auct. non (Linnaeus, 1758)
CCTATGCAATGCTTTAAAATGCTTCTCAATATATCAAGCAGAGCATATTCTTACGCTCTAAGGCAACTGACGGTACGTAAACTCAGTGAACATTCTTTCAATCAACTTGAAAATTATTGGGGGGGGCTATAGCCCCCCAGCCTCCCAGTGGTTACGGCACTGGTATGGAAGATAACTAACCGAAATATAAAAGGGTCTTAACTTTTCTAAAGGGAATATATACAAACAAAGAGAACAAAAATTGTAATGAAAGGTGAAACGTAATTAACTCTAAGGTAACACAAGCAACGAATTAAAACAAAAGAGGAGAGATTCCTGTCTGTTGGTATTGAACCTATGTTTGAATTAGGAAATAAGTAAACTTTCATTGGTAGAAAGATCTACGTTTAAGGAAGAGCGAGATAAAATGTCAAAATCGTGGAAGAAAACATTGTGAGAGTAAAGTAAACACTACAGAGTAAGAGGAGCTACGTAGACATGTACCTTTTTGAGGCAAAGATTCTAGATGATTACAGATACAACTACGTAGATGCCAGCACGAAGATGGTAGGTTTCTGATCAGAATTAAACTTTTACCCGGAGTTTCTATTGCAGGAATATAAACCATTTGAATAGGGCAACTTTCTACTACTCTAGAGTTAATTTAAAAGTGCATAAGGGTTCTGCTCCTTTACATTGGCTTTACATACTAGCACTAATTAATATAGCTCGTGAATATATATGTGTTATGATACGTGACAGAGCCCTTGTGCGTAACCAAAAACCTGCTTAAGGACGGAAAGAATACTTATCTGGAATTAGCTTCCTACAATTCATATTGTATACGCCCTACAGTCGATGGTAATATCCCGTGCGTATCGGATAGAAATTAATAGAAAAATTGCAGTATGTGACTTCGATCGTCACGTACTATACTTCAGCTAAAAGAAAGGTCTCTACTTTCTACAGTAATATGATGATAATTTCGTCCAGTATATTGTTGATATTCAATCTGGGTGTTTCAATGGACTCAAATCAGATATCTGGGCAAGTGTTATATTTATCATCATTACCACTGTCATCATCATCAACACCACCATCATCATTGTCATCATCATCAGGTCGTCGTTGTGTTAATCGTCATTTTCATTGACGTGTTTTAACCACATCTTGATATGGGAGGCTAATGGAAAGGTTGAAGTATAAGATTATTAGTTTGGAATATTGATTACAGCAAGAAGTTTCTTCCTTCCTCGTGTGCTCGTATAAAAGTACCACAGAAATGTAAGACATGTTGGGTTTTTTCGTAATAGATAAAAAATGTTGTAGTGACGTCAACAAGAATTGATACTAAAGACTTAAGTATCTGATAAACGGATACAGTGGTCGACAGAACAGAAGCGGAAGACTTTCTCCATCAAAGAGAGATTCAATTAATTATGAACTTTATCTTACTGCGATAGACTTGCAATAGAGTCAATAATTAATAATGCCGAGGCCATCAATATGGAGCAAGGAAGATATTATTGTTTGTCAGGTTGTTTAAGCCGTCTACACGTAAGAATCTCCTTTACTTCACTCAAATATTGCACCCTTCCCTACTCCTAACTCAGTTTATTTATTCGTGTAAAGAGGGTTCCATTTCCTAAGACGATGGTATACAAATTAACGAACTATGAATTTAACCTTTTATCTTGAGCAGTCGATGATAGTTTTGGGATCTTCACATACAAAATCTGGAAAATGAAATTTAGGGCATTCTTGTATGCCAAATGATTTTGGTACGATTGGTGGAAGTCACAAGGCTGAGCTCATAGAAAGGACGCGTGTGCCCCAGTAGAGTTGAAATAATCCTGAATGAAATATGCACTTATTTGAAAATCAATAAAAATATGTATATAGATAGGTAACTATCATCTGCAGATTTTCCTGCAAATTGTTTGCACCTGATTACAGAGGGAAATTTCTTGTAGAGATCATAACGTCAATTTACGTCATTCACAGATAGTTTGATTCCCGTACGCAACGCATGAGCTGTTTTCCTGCTGGTCTATGTTGCAACAATAAACAGGCTGCGAAGTGGTGTAGTGTTCAAGGCTTTAAACAAAAAAGATTTTCCTATAAAACTTGACTGCACTCATAAATACATTCATAAGTACATCCAGTATGTAATGGGGTAGAGACCAGATGAGGTGCTATGACCACGACCGAGTTTAGACACATTAGAGAAATGTTGATGATGTACTTTTTAATGGAGTGTGTCCCTCTGTTGCTGTTTATTTATCCACTAGACTGCAAAAATGTTTTTATTCCCACTGAGCTTTATGCGAATTGTCATTGGTGCGGGGTTTCTTGAGCTACTAATCAAGAATGTCTAGATGTAGACGATTTTAATAATGCAGTCACCAGCCACATTTTGTAGAGATTGTTGTAAACTTTTAACACGTTATTTTTATCTTCTTTATATGGTAATATGCAAAGTCACGAGACATTAGGTCCAGGCTCCATACGCTAGTATCAGTAGGGAATGTAAAGAGGATTGGACGAATGATTGGATGAAGGGTTGAATGCAAACGCACAAACTCTTGTGAGATTGAAATGTAGAGGAATGATATGAGATTAATTATAAATGTAAATAGATTCTTATCTTTTCATAAACTACTGGCTATCTTCATTGATAGTGCTATGATGACAAAGATCGTAATTACTAAGTCTAATACTCTGCAGCAATATGTAGTTGGAGGATCAGTAGACCTGCAATCTCACATAGTCTAGTAGCTAGAAGTCATACTTTCCTACGAGGCGAAAAAAGCTGCCAAGTGAAACCATGGTGTCTCTTTTTCGTGCAGTCGTATTGATGTGATTGCTGGCGGTGCTTCCTGATTCCTGCAACATTCAGACAAAATGCGGCGTTTACTTTATAACATCTCTACTGTACAATGCCCATACAGAGACACTTGGGAAATCTCTCCATGGGGTGGCTGTCATCAAAGACATACTCTTACCATTCATTTGGAGTTGTTTTTTTAGAGAGTATTGATTCTTTCGGAAGTAGTTGAAAGTCAGGAGAAGAAGTGATTATTCTTGCAAAGTAGTCTACGTAGTTGAGGTAGATTGTGAGTTCAATATTGTACCAGGTTTTTGTAGATCTTAATGAACAGGTTACAGATTTTTATGCCATGTTCAATGCGGCGCAGCCAGAAAACTTGTATAAATTTATAACAGTAGACCTGAGAAGTCTGGGCACCAAGCCCTAAATGAAACATACTGGGTTAAGCGCAGTGTCGGTGGAAATATGGAGCGTACGTTGATTGCAGGAAACGCTCGTCCAGTTAAGGTACTCTTTGGAGAGGAAAATTTATACGTTTGGATTTTATCGGCACAGTAAGTTTGTCACCTCTATATGTGTGCTTGATATTCCTATTATCAGAAAGTTGAGTAACAGACTTTGAGAAGACTGCTTATTGTAACAAATCATGTTCAAGAGCAAACAATTATGTTTCATGGGAGATCTATACCTAAATTCGGCTTTAAAATGGGAGACAGGGTATATCTGGACGATTGTCATAGGGAAAAGCATTGGCTGTATTGGAGGCTTTAAAGGTCTGGATTGTTGATCTTGTTTATAGGTCAATTGTCTCAAAATGGACATCATGCGAAAAGTAGTATGGGATCAAAAGTTTGAAAAGAAATTGCGTTCTCTAAAAATTTTATTATGTGGCTTCAGCTGTGTGTGTAATGATGCCAATTGCAAGGAGAACAAAAGCTAGAGGAAAGACTGTGCGACCAAACAGGAGCTACCATTTCAATGTCGTTATGATTCGATCACCAGTCAAAATTAGATGACTAACGACAGCTCATAGAATGTGGCGGCAAATATATCTCTGTTTGTGAGCACCTCTCTTATGGGAGGTTAGAGGAGCTTGAAAGGACAATATACCGAGCTTGACTTGGAAATTTGGCCGCCATCTTTACATCAAGAGTACAATGTATGTGTATAACAGATGTTATCGTGGTCATGGTTTTGGATGGTAATGGCAAGATGACAAGAAAGATAAATACACTTGCAAGTTGATGAGACGAGAGATTGTTTCAATTAAATGCGAGTCACATCAATCATACGCCTGAACAAGACAAAAACACGATTTAAAGATATTTGAAATTTTGTGATCTCAGATCTAAAACATCTATTTCTAATTACGCAGTGCTATGTTCATGAAGTTTGTTATGTACAACGAGTTACTAAACCATATCTTTTGTAGATTATACAAAGGCATTTGAAAATTTTGTTGGTGGTACAAAGCAATAAAACCGCAAGAAACAGCAATAACATCTTATTAATTGAAAGCTTTTTTCGTCTGACACTCCTCAGAGTACAAAATTGTCAGAATTGGAATTGAGAGGAAATCAACAAAACTTAAACTTATACAAAACTGTGTTTTGAAAGTAGCCAATCAGAAATCTGACTGCTAAACTGTTGTTGTTTTGACCAATCAGTGAATGGTTAGCCGAAATGGCACAATGATAAGACAAATTGTTTTTGTCTGTAAAGCAATGTTTTTTTTTGCTTTGATGTGGAAGAATTCGAGAACGGCCAGGTTTCTATTATACGGAAGTGGTCATACGTAGTCTGGGTTTTCAAGCAATGCTTTCCTATGGGCAGAATCACTTCGCTAAGTAGTGATTTTGGTTTTAGATACCCGAGGTGGTTGTTTCCTTGTGGGATCTGGTGCTTGGCGAATACATGAAGGAACATGCTGCTTGATTCTATCAACTAACATCAAGGTCGGCCGTCCAACATGCATTTGACTAAATAAAACAAAACAAGCTTTTCAGCATACTTCATAGTTTGAGTTTGGATTGAAAATGTACTGCTCTAATCTGGAAATTCATATTTGTTGCAGAAAGCATGGACGCGAATCAGTATGCAATAAGGAGCTATCTGATGGTTCAGCTATGTGTGTTTTCCCCAAGACGCAAATAATTGAAGGCATCAATATTAAGAACTGGCAAGTGCTAACGACACTTTATTGATTGCATAATTGATAAAATTAAGAGCTCTTAAACAAAGTCGTTACAAAAGTGAACGAAAAGAAATATCTGTAAACTGGAAGAAAACCAACAAAAGCAACAAAATATGCATCTTCAAGGACAATGAGAAGATTTTTCAAAGTGTGAATGATAAATAGAAGTTGTTATGCCAAACTAAGTAAGGAGGTTTGACTATTTAAGGAGTTCATAACATAACATGGACAAAAGTCGATGATTGCAAACGAGTTAGACTGGTGAAGGATGCTTTTGGGAAGCTAGGTATGTAAGATCCTCAATGACCCGATAATATCCACTAGGACCAAATCGAGAGTGCTTACATATTACGCCTTCTTAACATCAACTTATGGTAGTGATTGATGGAAGATTTTATTGGGAAGCTAAGAGATGCTGTAAATATGTGACTCTATTGAAAACTTCTGAAAATATCTTGGAAAGAACCTCCCAGAAAGGAAGTTATATTTGAAAGGGTTGGAAGACGAAGAAATCTGGTAGGTTCTATACAAAAGAGACAGACAGAGTGGAAGTTATGGAAGTCCATAAGCACCTGTATAATGACAAGGCATGATAAATAGAAGAAGCAGTATTAATAAAACAACAATTATAGTGAATGAGAGGTTTGTAAATCGCCAGATCTTTCAATTTTAAGAATTACGTTTTTTTCAGTAATGAAATTTAAAATGTTATTGTTTTGTTGGGTAGGTTTAAGCTCTTAACAGCCAAATATTTACTTACGTTTACAAATCAGTTACTTTGGAGACCCTTACTCTTCATCTATTGAAATCATAGGAAGTCACGACCATTTCAATTTAGAAAGAAACAAATTTTGCTTCCAAAATTAAATGAAATATTTGCTTGACTTGGATTTAGCAATTTCAAATCAGCTTTTTCTCTGCAAAATAACTAAATATTGGTATTCCGGACGTTGATTATCATTTACTTGCTCTAAATATGGGCCATTGCTTTCGTCCGAATTTCGACTTTCTAGAAATCTGGAGGCATTGCCACCGTGACCTCCCACCTTGTAGGCTTGGTCTTGAATTGCTGCACAAATACTAAACTATATCTACAGTTCATGACAAGATTTCCATTTCTGTTCTGATGAACCAGTCTGCTGTCTGAGATCTTTTTAAACCGTGATCTGTTTCTACTACTCTTGTTACTGGCATTCCATCACAGTAGCAGCTGCAAGCGTGCTCCTGATTACCCAAGGCTGAGAGAAATATAAGTCTGACGTAGTTTTTACTTCATTATGGTGAGATCAGTATAGTTTTCATAGGCTGTTCGATCAGGGGCGGATCCAGCGTTTGAGTTTGGGGAGGCCATTTGGAAAATGTATAGGTACTCCCAGGCACTCAGCCAAGGGTGTAGCAGACAATCCTATACGAAACTTTAAAATTTGAAAGTTTGGGGGGCCATGACCCCCCGCCCCCTCTCTGGATCCGCGCCTGTGTTCGATACATAAAGCTATATCCCAGCTATGACAATTTTAAGTGGTCCTTTATTCGAGAGAGGAGTTAAGGAGGTGTCTATTTTAAATACTAAAAACCAAATTAAAAAGAGCTGCTCATCTTTAGGCGACAGAAATTATAAACGAAAGTACATATTTTCTACACCAATAACGATAAGCTTCTCATCGTTCTTATAATTGCAATGTTTCCCCATGAACTTAGTTCCCTAGCTTTTCAACTGCTTTGGTACCCCTGTTCAAGTCAAGTTAAATTGATCTCCCTCGAAATATATACTTTTAGTTCCACTAATGGATGATCAAAGCATTATCGACAAGATTGGAATGGATAGGGATCTAATGCGGCCTCGAATGTGGATAGGGAGATTCTGTTTCCACCGGGATTCATCACAGGCCAGATTGCAGGACACACGCCTTGAATACAAAAGCGCCAGGCTGGGATAACTGAACTAATAGCTTTTCCCTATCTTTAAAATTCTTTTCAAAACTTACAATGGTGGGTCCTCGGTTTTCATTTAATTTCTCTATCTATTTCCGGGCCTCAGCAACCATTGGGCGAAAAGGCTTGCGTTCCACACTTTTGCCAAAGTATTGCCACGTTTGTACCCATCCACTGTATTGATTTTATCGTTTAAACGATACCCCTAACCCCCAATTTGAGATGTGTTACTATGGTCCTGATATTTATACGCCTTCCTTGAATACATTATCCTATTAGGTAATTTGCAGCTATGTTTTGAAGAGATAATCAGAGCTACTCACATCGTCAAAGAAAAGGTTGCTGACAGGGGTGTTGTATATAATTCTCGTTCGCAAGCGCTGATTCTTCGAATCGCTTAAAATCAGAGACGCTATCCACAAAAAGTAGACGAAGGTTTTAACTTTCTGTCTGATCAATTACGAACCATCTCAGCCTCATCACAACCTCTATCTCGATCTCAGTCTGATTTGCAACTAAATATTTACAATACATGTCCTTTAAGAGGAACTTTACTAAAATATCAACCAATCAAATTAAAATACGTACTAATCCTAAAACATACATCTATGATACATTTACAGGTGATGAATAATTTCCGTGTCCTCTTTTTCCGAATAAAGGCTCCTACGCAAAACAATCTCTAAGAGGAACTTTCGGTTTCTTAACAGCTACAATCTTCTGCGTGACCTACGAACTATATAAATTATTCATGTATCGTACGTCGGCATAGCAGTGGGCCTAACAACTGGAAAGTCCCGACAAGGGGTATTAAATTTGCGGCTTGAGTTGAGAAAATGCACCTTAAGGGAGGAAGCATCGGAGATTGGTAGCTTTATTGCTGTATTAATGATATTTTGTGGTCCACATATCCAATCAGAGATAATCATTGCATGAAGTGCGTTATTTATATCCACAATAGGGTGCAACCATATATCTTGCATTTTTGCTTAAGGCAAAATGGAACCCAAGAACATGGTTTTGGCTCAGCACTTGGGGAATCTATTCGAAAAATAGCTTGTAATAGATTTTTCTCCCTGAGGTGGAATTTTCTTTCCGCTATTTCTCACTTACCAGATACATAGTACAAGCGTGTCACTTCAAGTAAAAAGGAAAGACACATCTGTGAGTATCTCCTTCATGGCTATACACCTAATTTTTTTTATAAGAACATAGTTTATAAGAGCGCAACCCTTGAAAGTAGTAAAAGTTAAGATCATCTTAAGAACGAAGTAGGCTTAAGTTGGACTGATATTAAGAACATTCCATAGGTGATATTGATGTATATATATTGCACAGTAAACGATAAGTCCTTTTTTTAAAAATCTTCGTATGGACGGCCAAATCCCAACAGTTTGAAAATCATTAGGAAAATCGATTTATTCGGACGATCGAATAATTGCTTCAAAAACATTCGCCGTTCCCCCAGGGGGAGAGGAACTCATTGACTTTCACGACGGGGTGATCATGTACACTTTTGGGGTCTGAAATTCAGAACAGACTAATATCCTGGCAGAGCCTGTGTCAGTCGTTACAGTGTACTTACCTGTGTTCATTTGTCAGAAAATTAAGGAAAACAGGGTTTCCGGAAGTAAGATATTAAGAACATGAAAGCTTTATATGATTCGGAAGTAAGAACATTTAAAAATTTTTTAAGCCTTACTTTTCAAATATCTAAGAACATTTTAAGCCTTGAAGAATTCCGAATCTTCTTATAAAAAATAGGTGAATGTGTTGAAAAAAAGCGTTGCCCTGATTTTAGTTGGCAGGAAGAAGAGAATGCAGTAAACAGCAGGGAGTATTGTAAGTTATAAGGATTATTTCAGCATTAGTGAAAATTGAAGACTGCTCTCCCTAGCCCCACGCCCCACTTGCTATTTAACTGTTGCCACGCTTGTCAAACAAAGGGCCCTCGCTAATTACCGTCATATTCCGTAGTTTGGTTTCACCTTCTGAAAGTTATCGCGCGGCACGGGCATACGGACGTCGTGCTCTCTCATAGGATCAAAATAAGGATATTACGTCACTCCGTTTGACTGCTTCAACTACCCCTTATTCCATCAGCCTTTGACAAGGGTGACGTGACGTTTAAAATAATGCCCTGGGAATTTACAGATCTTTCCTGCATGCCATAATAAAAACTAGCCACTGATTGTATGTAACCTTGCCTAAGTAGTCATACAGAACGTTACATTAAACCTTCCTCCCCAGGTCCGTGACGTTTTGGAACGAGACCTGAACATTGGAGCAAAAGCATACATTTTTCAGTTGATTACGACTAAAGCTCTGCCTGTTCAGCTACATGTACCCCCTTTTGTCACTCTTCAGATAAAGTATACATCACCTAGTTTGGATTACACAATTCTTGTCATCTGCTAGCTGATCTCTAGAAAAGTGCTTGAGTGCTTGTGCTATTGTTAGATGGTACAGACAGTAGAACTTTCTTTTAAATCTCGCTTGTTCCAGCATAACTTGCTTGAAGTGTTTTTCGGCATCGACAGACATAAATTTGGCAAATATCAGCAAGGGTTTGTCACATCCTATGCACACTCGATTTATTGTATGAGACTCAAAAAGTAAACAAAGAGCATACCGGACGTTGTCTGCTCAAGTTCAAGAAACAATATCGAAAGGTCTATCAACCAATCATGGTACAGAACAGGAAGTGCCTGAATTTGATCTACCAGAATATGGCGCGCCAAGGAAGAAACGTGGAATAGCCATTGAGTAATTGGGCTGACTGATCGCATCAGTTTAAGTGGTAATCACAAGCAGAAGAAGGAAGGGCCGATGATTGTTCGTTAATGACCGTGATGATATCACAGATTGTTGACGAAAAGATAGTTACTTCTTTGATGCTTATATTAATGTTTTATCGATGAAGGAATTGGCCATGGATGATTCTGAGACGATTTACGAGGAGATTGTTTTTAATGATAGTTCTCATTGTAGCGTACAACGCATCATCACGCAAGAAACTGCACGTCCTCTGTCCAGGCATGAATCGACGTGTGAAGATGTGAACAGGGGTTACCAAGACGAGGTAATGATATTTGGATTACCTGATCGGCATTCACGACGCAGTAATTCAGGATGCAGCGAAACGGGCTCTTTGAAAATTCCGACGGCTTCCATGCTGGCTAGTCGTTTGAATGAAGTCCTCCAAGCGACCACGGATAGCACGAATCGTCTACTAGCGGACGAGATAAGATTTACGGACATGAAAAGGCCACAGAAGGATGACAACGGCAGCAGATCACCGAGCGATGTACATAAAATGGATGATCGAAATAGCCATCGCTATAGTGGCACTTTCCATGTAAGCACGTCGGCGAAACGTAGCTCATTGCTAAGAGAGCTTGTAAGTAGCTCAGGGGAGAAGACCGATTACGCTGAAATTGTTACTACAGCTCCTGTGATGGAAATTGCTCTTACTCCTTCAAGAGTAACTCGTGAGTCAGACAACCCTCTACTCCGTCAGGAAGTTCTATCGACACCCTCAACTTCTCTTGGTTGCAGTCACCGTGATGGCGAAGGCACGTCGATAGCTGATTCAGCCACTTCACATGACTCAGGAATACAGGAGGATTCCGAAGTTGTTTACGAGAATGCAGATTCTCTCTTAACGAAAATAAAGAGCACTACCTTGCCAAGAAGTGCTTCAGACACGCCTGTCTACGAAAATGCTTCGCGAAATAATATCATGAAGACGTCATCCTTGCATAGGATGGAATCATTTTACGAAAATATGGACGATCTAACCATTGATCGACGAAATAGTTTGCCAGAAGGTAAAATCTATGAGAATATGTCTTATAAATGTCAGGAGGCAGGATCACCGAGACCAAGATCTTCAAGTAAACCTATCGAAATTAAGTACAACGGTGCTAGACCGACAGAAAAGGAATTAGTATACAGTGATCTTGACTTTGGAAATGCTAGGATGCACAGACGCATACCATCAAGCGGTTCACGTTCCAGCTGTAGCAGCCCGGTGTCATTGTCGAGCAGTTTATCTAGCTTGTCCTCCAATTCTACATCAGCACTAGCATCAGCATCCACGTCAGTCAGCCCCCCACCACCCCCTCCAGTTCGTCCAGTATCAATGCGGAGAATGCAGTGCAGTCAAAGTTATACAAACCACAGCTCTTTAGGGTTGAGTTGTTTTGGTGCACTTTATATCGGGGCACATCCAGTTGTAAGAGTATTGCAAGAAGTTATCGATAATGCTTTAAGAGATGTGGTAAATCGGGCAAAAATGCGCGAGTTACGGTCAGTTGTTGTTGACCTAAACACAGAGTCACTCAAAATTAGCTCGATGTCTCATACTCAAGATTTTTCTGTTACATTTTCGTTGCAAGATGTACACACGATTGAGGTGTTTTCAAAGGATATTAGGGTGTTTGGTGTTGTTACTAGTAAGCCGAAACAAGACGGAATATGCTATGTTCTACGTAGTGAACAATCACTAGAAATAACGGAAGCTTGGAAAGAATTAATACAGCGCCCTCAAGGGAAGGTAAGTAGTTGAATGATTTCAATGTTACGTCTTTCTTTGTGTATACAAGATAAGCGTAAAACGCTACAGTAGGTTTTCTTCCGATAGCCTTCCACAAGTTAGAGGTTCGTGGTCATCTTAGCTTTGACATCGCGGTTGTCTGGTTTACAGTCATAATACAAAGTTTAGGTGATTGGAAAGGAAGAACGCAAAGCACATGGGTGGCTGCGCTATATGAATGTGCCATCCCTTCGGTCTTGTTTTAAGAGAGAGTGTCATGTTACCTGTTGCCTTCGTCACCATATTCTATCGGAGTACAGGATGTTAGAATTTGATCCCTCTTAAGAATTCGAGCTACTTTAATATAGTCTTTCGCCAGCGATACCGGCGTAACTTGTCCAAGCTGATCAGTAATGATTTTGTGATCATTCTGACATATTTACACAACATGTTTTACGATATATTTATGACGTTGTTTACGAAACGGAGGTTATCATATGAAGTGAATATCTTATAAGAGATATGTTCCACGGAGAAAAAAAGTATTTTTACCGTTCTCCGTGTAAGGAAACTTTGACCCTCAAACCTGTGTTCTAAATAGTTGATAGATGGGCCGAGGTTGTTCAGTTTGAGCAACCAGGATTTTTTATGTGGCACACTACCGCATTATATCATTGCATTAATGTCAAGTAGTTTATATTTTCACATCAGACATTTCATATAAACAATGGCCAATATAAATCATCTGATGCGATTTCCCTAAAAATCAAACAATGGACACAAGTTACACACAGAATCGTGTGTGCATTGTTGTCGAAGTTAGTATTTCTATGAAAGGCCATCATTTAGCATTTCGGACGTTAGCTTGTTGAGACCGTACTGCCTTTGGTTCGAGCAAGATGTCTCGTGTAGACGGCAAGTTATTTTCAATGGTTCAGAGCCTTCTTTTGGTAATCATATGATTCCGAGACTTGAAAGAAGATAATTTTTTTATGTCAGCAGAGAGATTAGGGGCAAAACAATTGAGATATGAATACCAATTCCAAGCTAGCACTTAAAATTTTACAGTAGAAGTGAAGAAAGGTTGGTTCCTGCAGTCTTAGACCTAGTTATTAAGTTCTTAAACATCTTGAAAGAGAAATTTGCAACATCCTGGAATTGAGACTCGTTTAACGCATCATTTGATGAGATATTGACAGTTCTTGTCGCTATTGACTCGAAAATGTGCACATCATGATTTTGAAAGTTGTGATGTTAGTCGAGATACCTCGAACTATGATTTAGATGACAAAATGCTCCGCGTAGGTGTCAAGATAAAAAGCCCAACACAATTGGTGACCTACGAAAGTATGAAAAGGACAGTTCTCATAACATTAGCAATGATATGTTAATAGCCAAGATAACCCCACTGAGGAAACTTGCTGTATCTATTGTATTCGCTTTACATTTTACTCTGTGTGTGTGTGTGTGTGTGTGTTTGTGTTTGTGACTGTAACTGTAGGGCTTTTCATTAATCGGGAGTTTCGATTTTGATACTAGAAAGGATACCCCCTCCCCCTTCCAATTTTTCTTTTTCATCTATTAGCGATATTTGTCTTGCATCTCTTTTCTTAGTTGTATATTGTGAGAGGGTGTGATTCAACAGGTAGGAATGCGTCACGAGGGACAAATTTTAGGATTAAAATTAACTTGTAAGCCCAGACTGTGTCGCCAGGTCTTCATTCTTCCAGATGCTTAAAAAAACTCGTGATGAAGCTGATGTTGTCTCGTTTTCATCAGACATTGAGATTTGGTGATGTAACATTTGCTTGTGAAATCGGGATCAACTTGCGTGCTGATATTCCGCCTACCAATTTGATAATGACTCGTCTGATCCTTTCGCGTTTAGCTGTGAGACAGGTCAAAGTCTACTGTCGGAGAAACAAATTTACGAAGAAAGGTCAGTTCAAAAGCACCTTTGGAACAGGTAGTAAGGTGAACTAGGGTTAGGGTGGGGAAAATTTTCTAAAAAAATTAATGATATTTACAATAAGTAGTACAAAAAGTGGAGCGTTGACCTTGTTATCTTGTTAATTTACCATCCCACATTTCCCCCATAGATGGAACTAAAATTACCAAAAACGTAGTCGCTTATTGTTTTCTCTTAAAGTACAAGTTATTTAACAAGCATGAGCGCACGTTCCCGGCGATTTCTTTACTACTTTAACCCTATTCTACATGGTGTCTTCTGATATACTTTACTTCACGGAAGGGGACGTTTGAAGCCCACTGCAATAATACATAAAAAATGTATTTTTAATACAGGTAGGTAAAAGTACCAGAAATGTAGCAATTTTACAATAACTTTAGTTAAGGGAAGTCATGGGGCGCTTGATTTAAGTTTTATGTTCTTTTTTTGGTAAAAACACTGCCTTTGCCTCATTTTCATGTCAATTTTGCCTGAACCGCAGCTGTGACGATACTTTCTTACAGTATTATTACGACACTTCTTTCTAGCCTAGACTCATCTTACTTTATGTATAGAAAGTATAATTGTGCCACCTACTACCATTGCAGATTAGTAAATTTTATATATTTTTTATAACCTGCTGGCGTAAACATTATTTTACTGTAAATCACTTGAAAATGCTCGCCGAAAGGGTAGGAAGACAACCTCTTTCAATAGCGCCTAAACCTAGTGTAAAATAATATTTTAAATCCAAAAATTTCGAAAAAATCATAACAAGCTAGGGTGTGTAATTTTGGACTACCATTTTTAAATGGAAAAGGAGGATTGCAGATTTGAACTTTGGCAAAACAATTTTTTCTTATACCTAAAGGATAAAAAGTAGAAGTCAGAAGTTTTAGAACTTCAGATTATTTTTAAAAGTTGTGAAAAAAACCTGTCAGGGAGTGCTCCAAAAGCCCCTTTTAAGATTGGGTAAGCATACGAGCCTATGCCAATTGGTGATGAACATCCCTCAGCTAAAGGGTTTATAGGGTAAAGAGCTTGAAGAGTGCACCTCCCCCAGATATCGCTGGTATCTCAAAAGCGACCTGAAAGTTTAAAATATATATGTCTGGTGCCTGTTAGTGTATTTGGTGCCCTCCTTAATGTTAACGTTGGCTGTGGTCTGTGGTAAGTGACGTACTTCAGAAATGAACTAAGTTTGTGCTCAAGTAATAGAATTTCTAAAAGTTCTTTGAAAAACTGTAAAATATTCGCTGAGAGTATGGCAGATTTGTTGGACGTGATTTTTTATCCCTTTCCGCTGTTTGTAGCCACAGCTCCAAGATTTATTACCATAGTAAGTGCAGATAAAGCTGATCTAGAATGCAATATATTCATGGAATATATGCTGGATAATGAATATTGCAAAATATGTCGAGCAAGGTTTAATTTTCTGATTGAAAGGACCGGGGCTAAAACGTAACCTTTGATACTTTTATAGTGGGGCTGACGATATTCGTCGAAGGAGTTTCGCACGAAGGCACAGGTATGCTGACATTCGAGGGTAACTTATGGCTCTGATCACAAACTACGGCCCATCTGAGGAAGTGTAGGATGAATTTAATCTCGGGTCTGATTCTAGACTAAAGACGAGGAGATACGTCGTATAATGAAATCAAATTCACAGAGATTTAATTCTGGGCTGGATGCATTTGGAAGTAAACAAAATCAAATACAAATGGAGTGCGTTTGAACACGGGCTGCCCATACACTAACATAGGTCTCCGAGTTGCAGGCAAAACTGGCTGCACTGTGTGAAGCTTTTAGTGGAAAATGTGACAAAACGTTGTACATAGTGTTCACATAGGCAACTACTTGTACAGATCAAGTCCTCATCCATGCATACGAAAGTCAGAAAAGTAGACCCTACATTCTCGTAGAGTTTCAGCTCGACAAAATAACAGCATCGTCTTTCATGTGTGGCAGCCATGAACAAATTAGCACTTTGCGAAGCAAATTCCTCCGTGCAAACAGTGGTTGTGTCACGTCACTAATTATTAGCAGCTGGAGCTTAAACTAGCACTCATCGGTGCCTATGAATAAAATATATGCCAGCCGTTTGATTTGGATTTTATGAAACAAAGAATGTCATCGGATGCTGTAGCCAATGAGCAAAACAAGATGGATAAGGCCGTACCTGTATCGTTGGATCGACAAGTGCCCTCAGTTAGATGCGTGAAATGTTGCCTTTCTCTGAATCCTCTCAAACTCGTCGTCATTACGTATGCCTAGTGAAGTTCTTCGATTTACATTAATTTGATCTGGTTCCAGACCAACAAATGCCTATTAGGCACTGCACCTGCAGCCTTACCGCGAAACAGGCTACTGATAACGAGCAGCGACTTAAACTTGGCCAAACCAGATTTAAGTTTTCCACAGTTTTTCAAATCATCGAAGGAGAAGTAGCATTGTCATTGGTATTTCTTTCATGCCGTAACTCTGAGAACGGACAAATCGGCGAATTAGAGGTGTATCAGCTTTTATTTCATCTCTGCATAACGGCCTATGACTATTAGCTAGTAAATGCTGGTTTTCCTCGAAATTCTTTTGGTGTTCTCTTGAGTTTACCTGAATTCCGACATTGATATTTCAGTTGTAACCAGCCTACCCCACTTTTTAGCCGATCAGGGCACGCGCCGCCGGGGGGCCGTGGCCCCCACTTTTTTGCAAGTAGAAGTGTTAATAATGTGCACTTAGAAGGTTTGACCTAACGTCTAAGTGACAATTCATCCCTTTT
>JAAAKL020008146.1:0-16198 GCA_010016065.2 Carybdea cf. marsupialis auct. non (Linnaeus, 1758)
TCTTCATCATCAAAACAATTCATCATCATCATCATCATCATCATCATCATTATCATCATTATCATCATCATTATCATCATTATCATCATCATCATCATTATCATCATCATCATCATCACCATCATCATTATTATCATCATCATTATCATCATTATCATTATCATTATCATCATAATCAATTGTTACTTTTACTTGAAACATTTTCTTACAAGAAATCTCTATTTTCCACAAGTATTGTTTCCCTATCTTCTTTCATTCTTTTCCTCAGTCTTTCAATGAACTTTAGTACCCCATATTGATTCTTCTCCGTAACACGTTTTGAAGTCACTTCAGTCTTGCATTTCAATGCATCCGGTAATGCTTTTAAAACTATAAGATCTATTAACGTGATTTCATATTATATGTTACCCAATTTGCATAACCACTATCATGGATGTTGGTCTACATTTTTACAGGGGCTGTATGCCATGTCCATGAATCTTATGGAGGATGCAGTTACACATTTTCAAAAGACATTATCGGTATGCATGTGGTATTTGACAAGTATTCTTTTCTTATATGCTGTTATAATTATATTTATTCAGTGCATTTATTGGAGGGATCGCGTGTTTCATAAATTTGTTATTTTCGTAAGGCTCTTCTTGAGTAATAGCACCCCCAAAACAAACAAAACCATGGTGAGTAAATGCAAAGTCGGCGAAAAAGTGAAATGTAGGTTTGTGAATGAAAAAGGTGAATGTAAAGGTGTCGAAAACGGAGAGATAGCTGGGGAATATTGCCACATATCTGAATAATATTGCGTCCAAAACGAATCACAAAAAGATGTCCCTTTCATGAGGTCTCCAATTTTTGAATACTCTGTATTGCAACAGGCAAATCATCGCTTCTTACTGCGATCTGAGTTTCTTAAAATCTGGCCATTTTTTGTAGCTGTATAAGCAATCTATCCCTTTATTTCGACCTCATTTGCCATTATTTCGTACCAGCTTTTGTCGTAGAATGTGCTTATGTGAGGGAATTGGTTGTCGATAGACATCGCCATCATTGATGAGGATAAACGAACTATGTTTAGGAATCTGGATGCATTGCTTTTATTTGAGCCAAATAGTCCACAGAGAGCGTGAAGTGAAAATGAGGTGGACGTAGATAGTCAATCCAAGCAATCTCGCATGGCCCTATGCAGCCGAAGTTGCCAGTTTATTACTCAGTTTGTACGAAATTCCATCCTTCGTGCTTGTTCATAGCCTTACTGTAACTGATTGCAAAATTAAACGTCGTTATCTCTTACCCATGGTTATTTTGTATAGTTTAAATCAGTGAGCCTGTAATAATGGAAAAGAGAACCTACTCCATGTCACATTGACACATTGATAAGTAGGGAAACAACATGTGCTTCTTACCGAAGCAATCCAGAGCGTAGCGTGAAAACTATGGTAACAAATTTGCAACGAGAACCATGCTTCTATTAAAGAGCTAGTCTAAAGACATAATACTGTTACCATGTCGGACCGGTCGAATGTCGGACCTCATTTTTCACACGTACTATATTGTCCTCCTCGTCCAGACGAAAATTGTGACATGGTAGAAAGATTAAGCCGATTGGTTACTTAGTTACGGGTGTGGACGGAAACATTACTTAAATAGAACGATGCAACAAATTACTTTTTGTCGGTGTCTAACTTGAGGACGCAGTCCCTTTAATTTTAAGACCTCTGTGACTGGTGTATTATTGATTTCTCTAATATTGCTAATTTTTTTTAGCTTTGTTCCTCAAACATCGAGATGCATTCTCTAGCCTCCCTTAACTTGGCAATTATATTTGCTAGAGCGGGTGAAGCCAAACAGTTTGAAGTAAGTAATAAAGCAAAAACTGTGCAGAAATTTACGTTTTAAATGTTTCTTTTGAGTTACATAAGCCACAATTAGTTAGCTTCAGTTCCGGCGCGAGTCAACCAGAATGTGAGATTGGGATAGAGAGGGGCCCAAAGTATCGGAAAGAAATGGGAGATCTGTAGAACCACTACGTTATGGTGTATAGCAAGTCTGACTTGTCTCGATATTGTGATACATTTAACCATTCCTGTGGAGTTACTGAGCGACCTCTGAAGCCGATCTCAATGCATAATATTAAGTGGCACGAGATCTCACAACATGGAAGAATATGTGGGGGCATTTGACAACAGTGGTATGATGGGCGAAAAGTGAATGAATGAATGAATGAATGAATGACTATAAAGTAAAGGCCACTTGGAACTCAAGTTTTGTTTATCTCCTCTAAATCAGCCTTTGTGAAGTTAGTTCAATCAGTTGTGGAAGAATGTAAGACCATCCTACTTATTGGTTGATAGATTTTTCAGATGGATATAGAATGAAAATTAAATAAGCGTGTCTTTGAAGTGACAGGAGGTGGTATCATAGAGAAAGCCTCGCAAGTGAAGGTGTCATGTCGCAATACGTGTACAAGTTTTTGATAAAACTAAGTTCTGCTCTCTGTCTTTCCCACAATTCTTTCCATCTATTAGTCAATCAGTCTTCTTCTGTCTCTGACCCATCTCGCCAGTCTTGTATTCCTGTGTACTTCATTCTGTATGCTGTTTTGTTATCTTTCTTTCTTTCTTTCTTTCTTTCTTTCTTTCTTTCTTTCTTTCTTTCTTTCTTTCTTTCTTTCTTTCTGTCTCTCACCCTTAGCATGAGCACACTTCTTCTTCATATTTGGATAGTATTATTGAATGCCCTGCAAATTCTTGTTTTAGCTCCTTGAACTTTTCAGGCGCCTGAATAACCCAACAGTTGCAAGGTAGGTTTTTAATTGAATGCATTCTTTTGTATAAAAGTGAGAAGAGTGGAAAAGGAGGTGGACCCCGTTGGCTAGGCTTCGTCGATTGGCAGTTGATAAAACATTCTGCCCTAGGGAGGCTGGAGCTATTTCAATCAAGGAGATAAGCTGTTTAACTTATAAGGAAAGTTTGTCGCAGCTTTCATGCCATGACCGATAATCCGAGAAAAGTTTAGCCCCTCCACTTCTTGCGAAGTAGCATCCAGATGAAACATGCACGTGTTCTATTAATACAGTAATTTCTCTTTATTGACAGCGTCGGTACTCTAATCCCCTATGTTAATAATCTTTACTGAACCAGCTATTGGACTATCTCCGTTGTTATGAGATGATTTCCTTGACGACCTCGTTTGTGGAGGTATCACCGGACGCAGCGGGATTTTTGTTGGGTTTGTTGCATTTTTCACATGCGAAGCCAAACTTTAACTGTACCAGCTAATAATTGGGTTTTAGGTTTCCGTGTCGTTCAAAAGCCATATCCATGGTTCCAAAACTCGTCAATGGCAAACCACTGTTCATGTTTGAAATGACAGCCTGTGATTGCTTTTTAGATCGAATGTAAAATAATAAAGTAAATAAATAACTAACAAACTGAATAAACTAATAAGTAGAAAGGGGTGGATACTTTTTTATGTCCGACGGCGTAGCATTCCCTTTGGTTAAATGTGTGTGCATATGTGTGTGTGTGTGTGTGTGTGTGAAAGCTGTTATTTTCTGCTAGAATTATTAAAACGTCAAGTTTATTGAGGTACAGTTTTATTTAGCCTCTCAATGCAAACGTGGTTAGTACGGTTTCCCAACATAGTTTCAAAAGACACGGAATTGGTGCCTCTTCTTGGTTTTGCGTTCTGTGCTGCGAGTAAGGAGCACTTCATGGCGTAGGCATCGTGTTGCAGTCCTAATTTAAATAAATGATCGGTACTACTTAGCTTGAAAGTATAAGGAGGGAAGGTGAATTTGATTTTGTCGAAGTTTTTCTATCGATGCTTGTCAAGACTAGTGCATCGATACAACTTGAGAACGAACCCCGACGATTTTATCTCCACAGACAGCGCATGGTATCAAAGGACTCACTACGTCAATTGAATGAACACATAATACCTACGAAGTAATGAACGTATTCCATATTAAGGAAAATATAACCAATTGAACAGACAGTTTTGATCATTCCATGCAGTACGATAGCTCAATAGGCCACAAAACCCCA
This sequence comes from Carybdea cf. marsupialis auct. non (Linnaeus, 1758), assembly GCA_010016065.2. NCBI lineage: Eukaryota > Metazoa > Cnidaria > Cubozoa > Carybdeida > Carybdeidae > Carybdea > Carybdea cf. marsupialis auct. non (Linnaeus, 1758). Next base: position 4,044 of record JAAAKL020008146.1, read on the forward strand.
CAACAACATAACTGGGACAAGATAACAAAGTTAATGTGAGAGAAAGATTACAAACAAGTTTCTTTTGCCGACAAAGGGACAGTTAAGTAAGTTAAGGACATGAAGCTCCGTGTTAAGTCTATGGAGGATGGAGAACCTTCCATCATTACAGCCGTCAGTATAATCCCTACTGTAAGGGCGTGGCGGAGAGCAGTAGGTGAGTCAGCCTTATCCGGTTTGCATGATTTAATCGAACAAAGTCGGCTGGTTCGATGATGCTCAGGGTCGCTATAGTCCCTCACAACAATCTTAGTTTATGAGGTTACATAAATTGGAGGAATTGTGTAGTCTGTAAACATACCCGTGTCTAGAGTCTGATTGTTACGTCCTGTCAGCAAATAGAGGATTACACTCCCTTTGGCCGTTACCCTTGCTCGACTGCTTCTTGATCAGAGCCAGATGGGTTGTGCACGTGCTTCCTAGCGATGCTGAAGAACGAGTCTAGCCATATTTCCCTGTTGTTCTACAGTAGAGTACAGGTGACTTATTGCAACACTTTACTATTTTGTTTCTAGGTCCCACGCACTGCAATCTTGTTACTTTTATGTGAAAGGGCTCAAAGCCTTTTTCGATTCCGGATTTCACGACGCCAAGTAAGTAGTCGCTAAGTAGCTAGCTTTAACATCAAATCCCTCCAAGCACATGTTACATTTGTTCATCGTGTTATCGCTTGAGTTTCAGACTCCCCTTTATTTCGCAATGGAGTAAAGGCAATCAATCGATCAATGAATCGAAGCTGTTTACATAAAAAGATTAAAGAAGTAGACCTGGAGATTAGAAGACCATGACAAAATCAAATCATAATGTCCATTGTGTAGGAGGCATTGTTTTCCCACGAATGAAATTCGGCCTCCGCTGTTTCCTAAGGATCCTATAAACGCAGACGCCGAAATACTTCTAATTAATGCCCCCCCCCTCTAAGCCCCCTCTGTTTTAGTTGAAAACGAAATAAACGCCCCCCCCCCATATCCATGCCCCTCTCAAACAATACCACGCTCCATCTAAAGCGTAATAGAAGCCACAGGGCCTTAGATCGAAGCGTTCACGTTTTGTGGTAACAAGAGGGAAGACACTGTACATGGTCATGGTGAAAATACATTTGAAAACATTTGAATCACTAATCTGATGTGAGATGTTATTTAATGCCAGTCGCTGTTTATAATATGGAGACGTTCGTTAAATTCCCTGTTTCTGGAACTGAAGTTTTACATCTGAAGCCTGATACGACGACCTTTCGCATATCTGCGCTTCTAACATGTTTCTTGAATACGCGAATGTTTGATCCTTGGTTCATGGCCGTTTGCTCTTTGAATATAAATTTATTGTTAAATTGTGATGAAATTAGTTATGGAGATTGCAAGCGTCACAACTGTAAAGGCGATTTGTTTACAGTAGCAAAACACACTGAAAAAAAATGATTGGCGGGAAAATGTTGAAAATGAAATATTTCGGTTAAAGCCCTCCACTTTTTAACGTCCTTCCTTTTTCACCAGAAATTTACTAAGTGCCCGGAGCGTTTATTATAAGCATTACCTTATGAGTTTGGAAACGGTAGAAGCGGTGGACGAGCCGACGTACGCTACATCCCTTGACTGTATTTTCACTTTACTTTGGGGGCTCTTTGGCTATTGAACAGCCATGTTGACATCATTGCCAGAGGGTTATCAAGGACTATATGATATGGGACATAGATGGAGATGAAGATGACCGTGTTTTCGAGTGTCTTTCAATTTTGTTGTTATCCTTTATAACATTTTTTATAATGTACTTCAGGTGCCATCACTACAGGTCATCACGGAATTGTATTGAAAGCCCCCTCGCCACCAAACTTCATTGATGATATTTGCCCCCGTAGCCCCTTGCGAACATCAACTATAACAGTAAATCTAATTTATCCGCATCATATTTCATAGATTGGGGCTCGAAGACTATGTAATGAAGTGGGCAGTGGTTCTATGCTGTTTTGTTTGAAATTTCAAACTTCCAAACCTTGCGAGTAACTTTTGACCCAAATGCCACTGCCTCCTGGCAAGTGATCCTTGCATGCTAAGAAGTTAAATCGTCCTGTTCTTTCAAACAACATAGCTCCATAGTTTGTGGTCAATACTACTTCATCGATTTATTTTTCAGGAAGTTCTTGAGAGAATCTCTTCGTCTTGCCAACTCAGAGGATTTGAACAGATTAACTGCTTGTTCCCTCATTCTTCTTGGTCATGTCATGACGTCGGTTAACATCCCACAGGTAATACAGTGTATTTCGTTTGCATCCACAGCCCCGATGTAACTATTTTCTTCTTTCTATTCCGACAGCTTGTAGGTTTTATGTAGAGTAGTGGTTCTTAGTTGGTGATGTTCGCATCCGAGAGGGGAACGAGATCAGTTCCTGGGAGGTGCGGGGGTGCTATATAATACGTCATTGACTTCATTTAAGCCGAAGATCGGGTTGCATTTAAGGGTCTCATTTAAGAATGATCATTACTTTTGTAGCACACTATTTTCTTTAGGAAATGACGATCTTAGCAACACACTCATTTGGTTGTTTGTCATTAGATCGATATTGATATTTGTTTTTCATGGAAAGGGGGTGCAAAAACATGAAAGGGGGTGCAAGAATATGAAAGGGGGTGCGGGAACTGGTGAATTGGTAGGGGTGCGAACAAGACAATTTGTTCATTACTACGTGTAGCAGGGTAATGGCTTATTGTTGAGAGAAGCCTTCAAAGTTTCCTGCCATCGATTTCTTACGTCACCAGCAGTTATATTTTTGGGCGTAGCTGGTATCAGGAGATTTCATTTAAAGTTCTTTTAAATATGATACATGACTATGGGTTAGATGAGATAATTTAGTATTCGGGATTGAGTAGTGATGGTGTTGATGTCATTTGTGAGAGAGTGTGTGATAATATTTGTACTGAGGCGTATAGATTAGAGTAGGGGATGTTTGAATTAGAATTTTGGACGATCAGGACAACATCTACAGTAGTAGGTGGAGGAGGGGGCGGTTATGAGCGGATGGAGCGTTTTAAGGAGACACGAAGGCTGTAAGTGTACCGTATGAGAAGTGTTGTATGAGAACGCGGTTTCTTCTTTATCAGCGTGCAGAATCATCCTACGGGACACCTCGCGGTGAATTATCACAGAGTGGCTGTCAACGGCATACTACTGTTTGTTTGGGAGTAGTTTTATTCCAGCTTTGCAGTTGATAACAAACATTCTGAGCTTTAATCTATTTATTTTGTCTCGCTTTCCTTTCCTGTACTATTCTGTACTTTATATCCCCGTAATTTGACTCCCCTTATCTTAGGAAGCCATCAGCATGGTATTACCAGCTATGCAATTGTCGTCTAAAATACCGGACCTTTATCTTCAGCTCTGGGCAGCTTCGGTTCTAAAAGGTGCGTTTCAGAGATACTTTAGCGGAAAAGTTTCTTATTAAAGTTCATTTTTGTTGATTGATTTTTGTCTTGCTGATGTTAAAAGGTCGACGGCATCTGCGCATCAATTAGAAATCACTGCAACGTTTGGGTCATTGAAAAATAGGTAGTACTTGCCTTTTTAAAAATATAATGAAGCGGAAACTTACCTTAGCTGAACATTTTGCAGGGCGAGAGGACGTTAGGAAAGCTCTCTTATCTGGAGTTGTCTAGGGGAGGAGAAGGACATGGGGATTTGTTTTTCTGACTATCATAACGACATAACGGGGCTCAGCAGCTTAAAAGGCTGTCGGAGAATCAGGACGGCTACTCGGTGACGAGTTTTCCATGAAGAAGACGGAAGCTCTCATTTTTATGATCCTTGATTTATCGCGTTAGTTCTCTCCCAATTCATTATCTTGAAACGCTTTTGACATCACCTGAACACGACGAAGGATGATACAACTATCATATGTCGCACACGGAAAATCGAAAAGCCAAAATGTAGATCAGGTTTTGAGCGAAAAAGGGCGAAGGCTCATAATGCGCATGCCCGGATGAAAGAAATCCGCTGTCATCGACCGCACGTTATGCAAAGAGAAGCAAAGTTGCACGGGGTTGTCTTGTTGCACGGGGTTGTCTTGATGTCTTAACAGGGTCAAAGAGAATATAGATACCGGAATGATGCAAAATTTTCTTAGGTTTCGATATAACCGTTATGTTCAATAGGATGCAAGCTTGTCTTTCAATATATCTGTTTTGTGTTCGTATCAAGATAAGGAAGTATTAAGGTATTTACGCTCTTCATTTTAACAGTAAACATAAAAATTGAGAGACAGCACAAGAAGCTATACAAGTAAAAGTGTGCAAGCATTGTACCACATCCCCTAAGATACACATGAAGTTTGTCCTCCACCACTTTTATCCGTATGGGGGTATAATCTTTACTAGTTCTGCTGAAGGCTAAAACCGCAGAGACCATTGCAAAACCACTAGGCTCTGACGTCAAAGAATAGTTTGTACTTCTTGGTGAAGAAAGAGGTGCGAATTGTAGGCGCGACAGAACGCACTGAATGGAAATGCGCGTTTTGATGTACCCTCGTGTTTGTGTTTTTATTGCTGTCAAATGGAAACATGATATATTGTATACTAGCAATTTTTAGATATTTTGGGCATTTTTTCCTTATCGGAAGCATGCAACAAGGGCTGCGAATCTGGCAGTGACTCCCAGCAGTGATCCAAGGAATTAATCTTCTATTTATGTGGTTTTATGGTACCTTTCAAAAGATTGCATTTGAGGATGTAAAGCAACATGAAGCTCACGTCTGTTAACCAGAATTGAATTAACTTTGATAAATTGAAGGCACAAGTAACAGTGATATTGACCTTAATTTTAACCTCAGCGCAATTTGTATGAAATGGTGGCGAAGACAGATTCTGGGACGTATCCCTCCTGACATCTGAAAGAAGCCTGGGAACCATTGTGCCATTTTGAAACACCAGGAGGCATCTTCCGTCTCAAAGTGAGATCAGTCATTGGACGTCATTTTAGTCCCCATCAAGCAAAGCTTACAAACAATGTGACATAACGAGGCGGACCTTCCCGGGACTAGTATTCGTGACCACACTTTGTCGTTGTTGGAAATAATGGGATAGCTCGATCCGGTCTTTTTTAGAGATCAGTGTAGGCAACGGTTAAATGACTAACTTAAATGACTGTTTTCGTAGCATCCAATTCAAATGGTATTTCCATTACGAGATCGGACGTGGATCGTTTCATGCGTATTGCCATACAACTGCTTTGGGGTCGGTTACAGAATACTTATCCACGTGTAGTTGGTAACACTTTTTTCAATCCGCCGGAAACGGATGGAAATGGACTGAGCATTAGCTCTATTGACTTTCCTGTGATTCGTAACATTTATTTCTCGTAGATACACATCGTATGCTTGGAGATGAAAGCAGAGTAATCGAGAGTGCACAACTGCATCATTTTTATACAACACAGCTTCTCCAAGGTAGGTCAACATTTGCATTTGTACCCACGATTCGTATCCACTTGTTAAACTGGAATTTGCTGTCTGTACTTGCGACATTCGCGAGGGAGAAAACGTACGTGCGAAATTGAAAATAAGAGTTAAAATTCCCCTGTTTTATTTAGACTTCAACTTTCACACTTGGTCCTTCAGTGGTGAACTCTGAAGGGTCTTGGTTCAGATCTTTCTTCTTTTATCGCAATAGTTTGCCACTTGTTTTAGGTATTGCGGCCTTTGTGACCATTATTTAACATTGTAAAGATATCTCAATAAAGACTTTGATGCAAATGGTTGCTATATTAAATAGTTTTTCACCTTTTACACACTTTTTACATCCCTGATTACTCTTCATATCGCTCATTGATAGTATTCTATTTCTCGTTGTTGGATTATTTAACTAAATGTGCTGACGACAAGACTTAGATCTTTGTTAAAATGGTGACGATAAGAGTAATAAGACCATGCTAAGGGTTAGGGTCCCTAATAGGGAAAGTAGCAGTTTTTGTTGTTGTTTTAAATTAATTAATTTATTTATTCATTTCGAATATTATGACAGGATTATTCCCCAGTCATATGGTATATACATACACACACTGTTATCCTGGACGTCCTGTAAATGTTACAAATTCGAATCTCACGCGAATAAAAGAACTATAAACTCAATTAAAAGAGGAGTAATAAAAGCAAGATAAAATTTACACATACAAGCAATAAATTGTACGAAAAAGGACACAATATTAAAAACTTAAACAGATAAATGTTTTTGGGCTTCTTTGAATTTACAAAAGTCATTTTCCTCCCGAACGTCTTTGGGTAAGTTGTTAAAAACAACTACTCCCAGGTAGTAAGTTGCTGATCTGGCTGCCTCGAGTTTACTTTTTGGAATTTTCAACTTTGACCCATTGTTTCGTGTGATCCTGATTTTGAAACAACTCATATTTGATGGTCTTTTGTAGATGGGGATTAGCCCAAGGTGGTACCTCTTACTGAAGGTGTCTTTTGCGAGGGTCTCCTAATTGTCGACAATAAACTTGTCGCTGCTCAAATTGCTAAGAGTATCGCATTCCTATTATAAATCTCTTTAATGAGATCGGATGTATAGCTGATTTGGTATCTTGATTTTTAGGTATTTTTTTCTTTCAGGTTTACTTCACGTTTCCTCTTACTTATGAACCTCTTTGCATTGTAGATCATTGTGCAGCTGGTCAGTGTCTAGAACATGGCATGCTGAAGGTAATGAATTATATATGGTATTATTAAAGCTGCGGTTCGTAAGCTTATGTACGCGTCCCCACCCCCACCCCCGCACGTGAGTGGTATACTTGAAGGTTTTTGAGTGGAGAGCAACGAGACAGGACTATCTAGCGAATAACAGCACGTTCTGGTCTTGTACACAGAGGGGTGTATTATGTGATTGGTTCCAATAAGAAATGCATGAGCTCTGCCTGACTGGTCGGGATAGCTGGTGAAAAATCATATTCAAGTATTCAAATGTGTTTGCGGGATTTGCGAAGCGTTTTCTGGAGTCATGGACGCTTAGTCCCGATGTGTTTAAATTCATACCCGTTCAATGACGTAATGGTCAGTTCATCATGCAGATGTTGAACATGTTTCGAAAATCAGTTGCGAACACCTATTTTGAAGAAGTAAGACGAAATAGGTCATCCTATGACAAGGACCTTGCATGTAGTTGAAACGCTTCGTTTTGGTACTCTTCATATCCTTGCGCCAGAGTTCGTGTACGAACTTAGTTCTCATGTCCTTTGCTGCACCCCACGCCGTAGCAGTAATAGTACTTGTTTCCTTGAAGTAGTTGTGGGGGATGATAGATTGTGTTGTCCGCCAATTATTCATGAGAAAATGAAGCTTCAAGAAATAAAATTTAAATTGTTAAGATGTCGCTAAACACGTTGTAAAATGTCAGTGACGTCATCCGTGATTTACAAAATTTTCTTGTTATACAAGCAATAAATAACGCATACATGTACCACGATTGAAATCTTCTTCTTGCCGCCTTTCATCAGAATTATACACGGCAATAATGTGACTTTGAAGTAGAAAACTTAAAATTTATGTTAACTAGCTAAAGGAATATTCGTGAGTCTATTAGATCAGATTCCCCTTAGTCCCGAAAGCGTTTACTTCCGTGAGACTTTTATCCCCAGTAAATACTGCTTGGTATCATTTCGTGGAGAAGGTTTCATTGTGTTTCCCGCTTTAGTTCCCGCAGTAACAATATCAGTAATTAATTACGGAGGCCCTGCCGAGATTCTTAGCTGCCTGTGAAAACGGGTTGGCGTGAAATGTTGTCGGTGACAAACAATGGTAGGTTGTGTTTTTTCATATTGATACAATAACAATGTTTTACCTTACAGGAAACCAACTGAAGACAAAAACGGATGTTGCGGCATGGATAGAAACAGTGATCTTTCGCATTTTAAGATCGAGAAGTAAGCGTCTCTCCAGCTGCTGACAGTAATGACGTCAGATCGCTTAAAATCTCGATTTTATGCACTATTTTGGTGCCACGTAGATCAGTTATTGGGGATTCGCTAGAGTCATCTTCAAACAAGCATTCTCCCAACCCGCCACCTTTTACTAGTTTTTTCATTGTAGTGCCAAGTTCGTAGCTAAATAACTTTTGAGTTCTGCGTCAGCGTGGCGAAACCTTCCCCTAGATTAAATATTTGTGATACTTTCCTGACGTGTAATTGATCTGTAAAGAACTCATGCTCCAACTAGCACGTCAAAGTTACCACCTTTCCAAGATTCCCGCAGATCCTTTTTATATCTTGTTCCGGAAGGTGTCATCTCTAGCAGACCCGTATGTTATCGCTTTAAACGTGGTTATTTAAATCGATACTTCAAAAAAAGGGTCCAAAGTTTATCATTTTATGCTGTCGTCACACAGAGAGCACTGATAAGTTCCTTAGATACACACTTCACTTGGAACCGAATCGAGCAGATAAGAAGTTTTTAAATTGACGTCATTCTGCACGGTTGTACATTACGGAAGGATTTTCTACAGTCAGGGTTTGCGAACTGTAAATTTAGGTTGATTGTATATAGGTTTTTAAAATTCATAAGTTATCTTTTACTTGTATTATTTGTAAAGGGTTTTAGTTTTCTATGTTTATTGCAGTAGAAAATAGATGTTTGTTGATCCGTGGAAATTGATACGAGAATTAGGGTTACCTTGAATGATCTAGTGGTCTTCGTATTTTGAAGTAACGCATGTTTTGAATCCACGGCAAATAGAAGAGCCCAAACGTTACCTGGGCGGGTCATAAGTATGCAGCGAGGCCACTGTGCTTCATTCCTTCGAAAGCAGCTCCAGATGAAGATCAGGGGAACGGGGGAAGGTGAAGGCCTAAACTCGATAGGTTCAGAGAAATAATGTTAGTAAAATCATGAAGAATGTGCTAGTGCCGAAGAATATCTCCAACGAGATTCTAGCCCGTGATAACGTTGTACAAGCGTGTTTATATACCAACTGAGCTATAACTCCACGTTTCTCTGGACCCGTTTAACATATGTGTCTATCAGGTGACTACATAGCGTCGGAGAATTAGATGTACTGGACGGGCAGGCCCATCGAATGGCATGATGACCCGATTGGTAGTCCAAATTTGGATGGTTTTCATGCGCCAGTTACACTTTAGTTAGCCAGTTCGATGGTTACCCTTTATGTGGGGTAGTTCCAACATCGGGCCTACCGCTCACCGGGGGGATTCTCATAGAGAGAATTTCAATGCTTCTCGTTTCTCCGGTCACCCCATGCTGCACAGTTGGACAGCGATATCAAGCTAGGCAATTTAAAGGTCACACTCTTTGCGTCATGTGACATGACCCCTGTTATGAAATTCCTACAACTGAACCAGTCAGCTAGAGTTCGTTGTAGTGTTCATTTCTGTAAAATTGTTAGCGTGTAATCACGTACTGATTTCATGTTAATGAAGTTTAAACTTCGCAATTTGTCGTGGTACACGTTTCTCATGGAAAATCCTTATGTTAATCTAAAGATTTATTGAATCATAACGCGTCTGCTATTTGCACTGCAATATTATTAGTTTCGGGGAAGCTCAAAATGGTGTTGTTGTTTTTTAAAGAGGTTGCCATCTACTAGATTATTAACTTAGCAACTGTTAAAATAACTTACGGTAACTTCGTAGATTATGAACAACTTTTATGCAACTTCAAAGCAGCTTTGAGGCGGAAATTAGAGTGACGTAGATCTAAGCAGGTCGAGGCCGAAACTGAGAATGAAGTTGTTTACGAAAAATGTAACTTTTTCATTAGCATGCGCTGTTTCTTGCTCTATTGTGTTCCATCGAACATTGCGTCGATCAAATGATTCATAAAAGTTAGACGTTTTCGCCAGACACTGGTCACATCAAGATTTAGGAGCAAAAAAAGATAGCATTCGCGAAAAGTCTGTAGGAGATGAGATGGTTTTAAAGTTTCGTTGAAACTGACACCTTGTTATTGACTAGCGTGTTAAGCTGTCAGCAATCCTTTTTGCGGACAGAGCACACCATTCTTTTTGACCAAAGAGTTGATTTTGTTTAAAGGACAGGAGTAAGGAGAGTGTGTATTCAAAATTGATGTATTGGTTTAATGACATGCGTTGGTTTGTGTTAGATCACAAAATAGTGACAAGTGTTTGGTGGGATTCGTAAAGCAGAACTCCTTTATAAAGTCGATAACCGTTCTATGGATCGATTTTGTACAGCGCTCTAGTAGAAAACCTTCGCTTGTAGAAAGAAGAGATTGTTAACCCGATAACATCATCAGATTGTACATTTAAGAGTCAACGAATTTTTATTTCTTTTTACCGTCGTCAGTATCTGTGTATGTAACAGCCCTTGCCTTCGATTGTAAAGTAGATGGAAGGTTGAAACGTTTTATAAAGACTTAGTAAGGTAGGAAATGAGATGAGAAATATGCCTGGTTTATTTGCTGAATCCTGATGCTTATCTTAATGCAGCACATTCTCACGCGTTTGCCACCAAGATAAACTAGATAAACATGGCAGCTACCAAAAGATATTAATCTGAGCAAGTCTTCAATTTTTATGCAGTTTAACTTTTTAACATTTTTATGTTACTAAGCCGGAGCACGTGGCCGTAGAAAATGAATAACCTAGCACGGTGCTACTGAACCGATTCCAATCTGATCTTTTTGAGACAGAGGACTCTGCCCGTCAAACAATAATTGCTTCGTAAACTTTCATGTAAAATGCATCAAATCTGTGATGGGATCACAGTTTTCTCCTAGAAAAGTATTTGCAGAGGGCGAAGGGCGGACTCTTTGCCTTTAGATGTTCGCTTGATCCAAAGCGGACGGAAGGAACATAAAATATCCCCACCTGCCTTTCTGATTGCGAATCTGTCTTTGCATGTGGCTTTACATTTGCATGCGGCTTCGTACTGAAATTTGGATCATGAAAGGTAAATATAGGCTACGGTATTGGATTTAAGGAGTATTTTGCTAAAATAAGTAGTAAAACTGGAACTTCTTTGCTGTCAGTTCTTCGTCGTCTTTAACACTCACCGGCAAAAATCATTGTCTTTAATATCAACAATTCAGCTGCGGGAAATTCTGTACTATTCTACTTTCAACTTTCAGTCCAGTTGTTCTCGAACGTTATTCTCCCGCGAGCCATTGTTGTCTGTTCCAATCACAAAACCGTGTAGATGAAATGGTGATAGAAACTAGAGATGATGCGTGATCATGGCGCTCACATAACAAAAGCCAGATGTTAATTGCATGTACTCAATTTCCAGTTATGAAGTTGCTATTTGACTGGCCCCTCTGAAAAGTGCCTTTATTTATTGTTTAATTTCGAGCGATTTGCGACTCAATTTGATCCATTACATTCGTTTAAGGCCAAAGTTTCGGCAGATACCCAGACCAAATTTCGGCAAGACACTGTCCCATCACACTTCGTTACAGCAAAGTGCGTTTGTTTTTCATGGGAGAAATCGACTTCATGTTACCAACTGGTTGTCCTATTTTGCGACTGCTGCATAGCACTTGGTTCTTTTAGATCTGACGGAACTCAACGACATTTTTATAACAAGACTCGTCTAGTATGCGTTACAGACCATAAAACTTGATAACGTTTGTGTGGTAGTATCACATTCCTTGTCTCTAGATCTCTTCTTAGTTGATAACGTTTTGAAAGATCGGAAATTTTAAATTTTTGGTACATGGAATATGTCTCATCTTTATATGGCAGGGAAATATTGAAATTGTGTTATATTTCCCCTTTTTTATTCAATTTACTCTACTGTGCTTAATTGTAGGGGGTGGAAGTTTTTCTCTAAAGATTTAAAATGGGGGGTCAAAATAAAATGGTAATGGGGAACTTTTAAATTTTAGCCCTAAAATGGGGGGTTCATGATTAAATGGGGGGGGGGGAAAAAATTTTTTTACAGTGTATATAGGTACTTATTTTAAGGTGGCATACAGATATAAGCATCTGGGAACTGCATATAGTACAGTAGTGTTCTTTGAGTTTCGTTTTGTTTCTGCTTACAATTATATACATTACTAGTATACATTATTAGTACATTACTAGTACGAGTACATATCCTCTTAAGTACTTGGCTTCACAATAGCACATTTGCTTTAATAACATTTAGAACAGGAAAAATGTCAGTGC
>JAAAKL020008147.1:0-16195 GCA_010016065.2 Carybdea cf. marsupialis auct. non (Linnaeus, 1758)
CTTTGCTAGTTACATAGCTAGAATTCAGTCTCAACGCTCTGTTCTGCACTGATGAGCCCACGAAGGGCGAAACAGTTCTGTCTGCAGATTGGGTATTTCGCTCCCTAGCTTACGTTAGGTTGAGCACTCTCTGCTGGAGACGGTACCACTGCTGTTGCTTTATGCATTGCTTACTGTGCTTGCGAAGTTTTAACACACTGGCATGGTACCATATGAATTCTTTAAATTACTTTGTAGCAGCTTTGCTAGTTACATAGCTAGGGCACAGTCTCAGCGCTCTGTTCTGCACTGATGAGCCCACAAAGGGCGAAACAGTTCTGTCTGCAGATTGGGTATAAATGTATCTATATATATATATATATATACTCTAATATATAACGTAAATACTCTATTAAGAAGTGATAAAACAGAAATAACAAATTAACGAAGTTATTTCATTTACGTTACGTTCCTTGACGTCTATGAGATATTTTTCAGTTCAGCTTCAAACCTGATTTGATGTTGTTAGGAAACTTTATTGAAATATTTCACATTTTGGCAAGTATGATTGCTAAAACATTCCTTTAACATAGTGCCTAATTATCTAATCGGAATATTTATGTTATCGGGTACGGTCTCTGTTAGCTGGGGACTGTTCACCTATATCTTCTAGTAGACAGTTAGGTTCATCCTTGCAAGCATCTACGAGTCCTATTCAAAATCTCGCTATCACGAAGCAGAATGTTAGTGTTGTGTCCTCACTATTAATCTCTCCAAAGTTTGTCAAAAAATACTCATCTTGAGTGTGTTTACCTAACAACTTTAGGAAAAGCTCAGCTTTTTTCAGTTTTAACTTTATTACTCAATGGTAGCCTAAACCAGATCAAAACTTCGGAATCTAAGAGAACAGGAAGTTAACTTTTAGTTGAAAAATAATCGTGCGCCTCCATTTGTAGCATTCTTGCTCTAGATGGAACTGGAAGCAAGAACAGATAACAAGAAAAATGACGATACTAACCTACTAGTGCTGTTAATTGATGCACAACTATATATATTATGACCTGCTTTTGGACGAGCTATTTACTAATGTCAAATATTTTTTCTCGCTTCCCAGAGGTTGGGCTATTTAGCCAGCTTATAACCCTCAAGCACCTTTGTTATTGTAGTATTTTAACCCGATTCTTTATGAGAAGGGAGGGTTGAAACCCTACAAGCAGTTTCTTTAGCATTACATCGTTTTGTTGTATTAAACAGCTCTGGACCTTTTTTATATTTTACTTCCTATCTTTTCGACATAAAAAATTATCATTCTACATATTAATAAAAGAACATGGCCTTCAATGGTAGTAAAAAATTCAAGATTTTATTATTTTATGTTTTCTTTTCAAATTCTTCCTCCAAAAAATTGCTATTTTTTAAAGTTTTTTATGCCGATGGAAAATGCTGTCTTTCTAAACTTCAAGCAATCACTTCAAGTATTTTACTGTAAAAAAGAGACCAAATTTGCATTTTTCTTCTGAAATTTCAGGTTTCTTTGCTCTTGCTTATTAATGAGTAACAAAGAAGTAGATGACATGATCATACTTCATTCATGTAGATTGGGACGACCTAAGGCTAGACGTAAGTTTTGTTATAAGATGATAATAACATAGTCCTATCGCAAGCAATGTTGACGAAGATCAGAAAAACTGAACGCAAATATTGGAATGCCTTTTGTACTTGAAACGTTTTGATTTTCTTTATTTGCTAATTAATCATGCAAACTTCATGACGCTTCACTAAAACAAAACTGCCTTGTACTTACGTTTCAGCTTTCATGCCCTTGAAGTTTTTGAAATATCATGAGTTGCTGAGCTGGCCCCCAAGACCCCTTCCCATCGTGTAGAAGCGTTTATCTGAAGACCACATGTATAATGGTCTTACCATTTGTTGTTACCACACATGCTCGTGAAAAACATATTATAGCTTATTTATCATAAAAGATTTTATAGCTAAAAGTTTTAGAGGAAAAGACAAAACGTCAATTTATTCTAACTCTTACTTTTCTTCAAATTTGATATTGATATCCTGAGAGATGCTAATCAACTATATTACAGCCTGACACTTCACCATTATCAGGTATAAGTTATAGATTATTTGTTTTATTTTAACAGATCATGTTTTCATATGCTTCAGTATTCCCTCTTATATAATTTTATCAACATAATGTAAAAGCTTCACTCAGCTATCATACCTATTCCATTTTGCATTTAATAGATATAAAAGATTGTTCTGTCCCCTTGATTAAATTGGCGGTTTGCTCGCAAGTCAATTACTCCGCTACTGACTCAGTTACTCCTAGGACGCCTTTATCAAATGCGTACAACGAGACATGCGTACCTTAGCACTAACCAAACTCGTGGATAATTTAAGGAGCGGAGAACGACCCTCCCTCATCTCACTCACTACGTCAGAGCTAACAAAAGGTCATAAAACCAGCCGACAAAGGTTCCAAAGTCGTTACAATGGATTTCAGCAAATATAAAGAACAGTGTCACAGACAACAACATCAGTCGAACGTTAATAAGAAACTGGAAAAAGACAAATCGGCAGATATGTCCTCGTGTGTTAAGCAATGCCTTAAATATATGTTTCAAGCTAAGGAAATCATTACCTCTTTCCTAAAATTACTAGCTCTGGACGATTTTACATCTTACCAAAAATTTATAAAACCTTAGATAACCCACCTGGCCGACCCACTATCTCATCAAACAGTCGCTCTACTGAAAAAATATCCTTGTTCATCGATAAATATTTGCAGCCATTCGTTACTAGCTTACCGTCGTATATTAAAGATACTAAAGACTTCCTTAACATATTACAACATCTTGGTCAACTCCCATCAAATTGCTTTTTAGCCACAATGGATGTTCAATCCCTCTACACAAATATCCCACACAGTGAAGTCATCCAGGTATACCATGAAGCTCTTCAAACAAGAAATTCCAAAACTACTCAAACTGAATCTATTTGCGACTTATTAATTTGACTTTAAACATGGCAATTTTCTCTTTCCTGAGCAGATTTTACATCCAAGTCATGGCATGGCTAAGGGTACACACATAGCTCCTTCTTATCCATGTACTTATGATGGGACTGTTAGAAAAGAACATTCTCTCTTCAACAAGACTCAAACCAGTTCTGTTGTAGCAATAAATAGATAACATCTTTTTGATTTGGACGTCAGGTAGAACAAGTCTTAACGAATTTGTTTAACACTGTAACAATGCACACTCTACGATTAAGTTCAAATGTGAGACCTTCCAAAGACCAATGTCCTTCCTGGAGGTAAAAGTTATACTTGAAAATTGTCTAATACACACAGTAAGCCTACAAACATCCATCAGTATCTCCTTCAGTTATCCAGCCATCCGCACTGTCGCATCAAATCACTTCTGTACGATCTCTCCATTCGTCTCCGTCGCATTCGCTCCAAGAATAAAAGTTTTGAATATCAACTGAACATAATAAAGAACTATTTATTGAGACGAGGCTATATAGCAAAACACATCAATGCTTCTTTCGAAAAGGCACGTACCAGGTCAAGATCATCTCTTTTTATGGAAAAAGAAGTCCCCCTTTTCGAGAAAGTTCCCTTCAAGACAACTTTTCATCCTGCCCTTAGTCATCTTCCAGCTATAATCATCAAAATCTTCATGTCCTCCTTTCTTCCCCACACTGTTCCGAAGTGTTTAGAGAGAAACCAACTGTAGTCTAAAGACGCTGCAACAACATAGCCGATTTTTTAGTTAATTCCACTCTCCGTATCCTTCACCATTAATCAAACCGCCCCAAAGAAGTATTTCGTTGTAACACCTATGGTTGCAAAACATGTCCGTTCATTCCAAATTGCACCCAAGAATATCAGTTATACAACAGCGGGCTTAAGCAAGATATTAACTAATATCATACGTGCAAATCCTCTAACATGGTTTACCTTATACAATGCAAAAACTGCATAAATATTCATCCCCTATAACATTGGCCAAACTGGCCATTCCATCGAGACTCGGTTTCGCAAGCATAGAAGAGACACAGAAAAGAATTTGGACAAAGGAGTACCGGAGCATTTCAACCGAGCGGGGCACTCTCTTTCCGATATGGAAGTTATACCTTTACTACAAATACTACAGAATAACCTGACCTGACGGTGGAGCAGCATTTGATCAACTTAGGGAACACACTGAACAAAGGGTTGAATCAAATAGACGAGCATTAAATGTACGTTTTAATTGCTTGTAAATACGGTCCTGCTCTCTAATATATTCCAACACATTAAATCATTATAATTTATTTCGTTTTATTGCTATTATTGTTAAATAGTTTTCATTATCATTATTTCTATTTACTATTATATTTATTTCTTTATTTTTCAATCTTTTTGTTTTTATTCATATTTGTATGTTTTTTAAACTGCTTTTTGTTTATAATACATTTTCCAATGTTTTTTTCTTATATGTATACTGTATATTTATTTACTTTTATCATTATCATTTATTGTTTATTATTCACAATTGATATATGTATGTCCTATATAGCATTTGTCCACTCTTATTGTTATCCATGTCATAACAATGTCATGCACCCTATTATTCTTATCATGTCTCTCTCATCGCTTACTTATCCAACGGCCTGCGTAACCTTCTACACTGATTCTGGTTTTAGATCGATTATATTTCAACGTCAGTCTTCATATCTCTTTTGATCAGGAACTGTATCAGGCATGGCTTAGTCGTTTGGGTCCTTCCTGTTTTTGAATCATCAACTCATTTCCTAGCTAGATAGATAGTAAGTTAGTTAGTCAATCGACCTTAGCCAACTAGTTCGATAGTAGGTCATCTACTCAATCAGGTAGCTAATCAGCTCCATAGCGAGGCAGTCAAAAAGTCAGTTAGTTTTCCACGTTGTCAATCAGTTATTCCATAAATTAATTGATTACTTGGTATATTGCTTGGCTAGTCGATGATATTTGTATAATTTGCTAACTTGAAAGCTGATCCATCCAGCTTGTTTGAGTTTAGTTATTAGATTCACTGTTCATAATCACTCAATATCCTTAATAATAATTGAAAAATAATCACTTGCTTTGTCATAATAAGATAGTCTTGGCATGCACTTAAAATGCACCTTTCATTATTTTTTTTGTGTTACTCAAGTCTTACAGTTACAGTAACACTGTTATCATGGTGTTAGGTTGTTTTCTTACATTGTAACTGATTGCAATTCCTGAAAGACAAGACTTCCTCTCTCCTTTTGCAAGCACTTTGTAGTGAGCAGCTTTAGTGAACAAGAATGTATTTATTTCACATCCGTAATTTGACAGGAATCATTAACCGTACAGATAGAGCAATAATGTAACATACAAACGTGCTTTTGGGATAAAACCATGATGTTACAGTTCAATTGACTTCTAACTTAAAAAGAAACAAGAATACTTCTTCTCTTTGGGAATGTTACAATAATATAACTCAAGGTAAATCCGTCGACAATATCCGTCGAATTGCATCAACATCAAACGGAGAAATTAAAATACATTTTGCATTGAAAATAGTGCAGGTGCTATTTCGTAATCAGTTGCTCTACATCAGTGACAATTCTTAATCCTATGACATAAATTTCAAAACATCTTACCTTATTTTAACGAAGGCTAAATATCTTAAAGCTTGTAAACTTGTTAATGCTTGATAACCGTCTGAAGCTGTTTTGTTTTTTTACTTTACTTGTTGACATAAAGAGACGATCTCGTTACTAACATGTACCTCCAAGTCAGACCAATGATGTATTACACTACCTAAAATTTGCTGTCAATGCAAAACTGTAACATAACACTCAACATGGCACTAGCCAATTGCAATTTATAATTTGCAGTTTGTGTTAGCCATGATGATGCGTTTCCATGACCTGTTTACAAGTATTAAGATGTTAGGAAAAAATTACAACAATCAGCATTTAGTCACCATACAACATACCTGCTACAATTCTTTCTTATTTATCAATGAGCTCCATGATACAGTAATAGCCTATGATATACTAACATGGCATACCAAATTACATTGGTTGCCACTCACAGTCAACTTTCTGTTTAATGAAATATAAGTACGACGTGGGCTATGCCCATATCGCTTTCTTGGATAAAATGCGATAGCATTTTACCTCTAAAGAATATTAATCAATAGGTGCCACCGTATGTTTCCTTATCTATTTATGTTGGTCTGACAGGTGTTATTAGAAGCTATAATTCCACTTTCAGCGCATTCTGCTACCTTTACCTGACAATGGGGTTCTAGTTACTGCACGTTTGACATTAAATATTGTGCTCTCCCTTCAAGGGCAATTATGACCCTTAAATTGGCCATAGTAAGTCATGAATTAATGATTCAAATCTTGATCATGGCAAAAGTAGTGGTCGAGTTAAGGAATGAGACACCTTACTGTAGCATTTCGACTGCTACCTTACTTCTTCTTGCTCCTACAGCAGCCCTTAGTCTTTCGATAGAAATCTAGAACGAGGGAAACCTGCTTGCGCAAAACTCTTGACTTCACGCTTTCAATTTTGGTATGAAGGATATATGGGACAAATTATGAAAAAACATGTCATCTTATGAAATCAAGCATCTTACTTGTCTATGAAACCCAAAGTTGCGATGATCATTTTTATGATATTTCTAACACGTTTTGTATCGAAGTTGTTAATCAACTAACAGGACACTTCGAGGAAATTAACTTAAATCCTACGTTACGCTGTGGACGGGGTCAAGTCAATGTTTCTTGCTATGAAGTGTACTCAAAAGACTAGAAATTAAAAAATATCAGTAACCCATATTTACATGAGTTTGTTTCAAAATCAATTCTTCTTAATGAGATTCGACAATCTTTTTCGGTATGAAAAAACTGCTCTGAAAGACCGAATCTGAAGAGACAAATAGGAAGCACTAAGTATTCATAAAACATTTGCATACTGTCTAACAGTTAAGGGCCCACGCCAGCCAAGAGCTGGGGACGAGTGGCTCCCTCTCAAGAAATCTGTTTCCAGACGATGGATTCTATTACTATAGAAAATATTACTCAAGCTGATATGGGCGTCCTCAGGGCGTTATCCGTGGGTATTTTTGTCCCTCTTTACGGTGCTGACTATGTAAAATACCGTTTATATACGTTTCTGCTCTCAATAATAGCTCGATACCCCTTGAAATAAAACTTTGAAGAGATGCCCGATTTGAAATTTCGCCTTCATATTAAACTTCCGTCGTATTTAACGTAAGTGCCGCCGTGGCCTAGTGGTTAAGGAATCGGACTGCCAGAGGTTGTGGGTTCGAATCCAGCTTAGCCCGATATAAAGACTATTAGTTGGTGAAGTCAACGGGAGACTACTCGTGTAAATGTGCTCTCTTCCCAGGACATTGCTCACTCTGGCTGGGAAATAGGCTACGCTCAAAATCGAGTATGCAAGAAAAAAAATTAAAAACAATAACAAGTAAAATATTATACTCTTTACAACCTTTCCTTAAAAGCAATCTTCTTGGCCTATGTGATGTATTATCATAGATCTAAATGATTTATTCAGATCTATGTCCTTTTTATAAAAATATCAAATCTGGTGATACCTTTATTAAACCTATTTGTACATGGGACTCTGAGTTTCCCCTTCCTCTACATTTTTAGGTGCATTTTGAACGACTGGATCAACTTCATGGTTATTTTGTGACATGCCCTCAAAATTATCATCCCTTATTTGCTTAAGGGTGTGTCTGTTTCCTTAACAAGAACATGGCACTGAACTGCGATGGGGGGTAGGAAACTTTCAGGCCGTCTTTTGTAGAGAACAGCATTTGCAAGGAAAGTTATATTGTTTATTAGTATTCAAAAAATGGCATATGATTTTGAGCGGCATGGTTAGGTACTCACGAAAGGCTTTCTTACCCCTCGCAAAATCAACGAGACGTTTTAGTATAATATAAATTTAGGAAACTCACTAATGGACAGAATCCAACTGCTTTTATTTTAAATCTTGTGGCCTTTAAATATTTTGTATGGAGTTTAGCCATTGATGTTTTCGTTGCTTCATTTTTTCCTCTTCTTCTTTTCACAACTTTTCCATTTATGGTCCTGTTGTTACTGCATGCTATACAACTTACACGTAACTTGAAAACTCAGGTAAACAGTGGAGGACAATAGAATACCCGGTAATGCCTTTAATTAAAAGACTGCAATACTTTTCCTTGTTGCTACAAGAGTTCTTATCAGCTTAACGAATACGTCTCGTTTGTTGCATACTCATTCTGGTGCTATCATCGACAAATTTCATCTCTTATTGTCTCAAAATTAGGGCTATTAGAAAACGCTTAATCTTACATGTAAACTGATGTTGTATCGCTATATAGAGGAATTCTGTCTTAATGAAGCAAATCTTGCCTGTAATAACAATTCAAATAAGTTCAGTATTCATTATTCAAGAATAACTATTGTCCAAACTTCTAATAGGAAATCAGATCCTAATTAATGATATCTGTCATATTTTTCAAGTTTTAAAGAAGAGGATGTCCTCGATACAAACACTCTAGGTAGATTTTGAAAACGTGAGGGTCTTTCAGACACATAGCCAGCCAACTCCGTGTAGGGATTGGGGGACACTCAAGCTAATTTTAAACTATTGTAGTGACTAATTTTCCCTTTTTCAAAGGTTTGTGTGAAGGAATTGTTAAAGCTGGGAGAAATATCTGTTCGAGACAGCCAGCCACCCACACGTTCTTTGTGCCTGATGCCTCCTCTATGCTAAAGAGTAATTTTGGGGCGTCTGCAGACAACTTCCTTTTAATCATATGAGTAATTCATCAAACATAAGGCGTTATAATATGCTAGGGTTTCTATTGCATATTTTCTGAAATCATAATATAAAATATTTGAGGTGGAGGTTCTCGGTCGCTTCTTCTCAAGCTAACGGTGCTGTATTTGCGTGATCAGTTTCTCATAAATAGTAATACCAATGTAACTTCTACATTTCGTTCTTAGTAATTTTCCACGGATGGCCTTTAAGCAGAAGCTACTTCAGGGGGGGGGGGGGCACATACAGTATATTTGTATCATTCATACTTTTTCGTGTCTATGCCCTCATCTTCATATGATAAATTTTTGTTAGAACAAAGATAGCTGCATAGTTTTGAACAATTCTTCTTCTGCCTTTGATTTGATCTTAATTTGTCCAGTTGTTGGTTCTTTGACTTTATCAATTCGTCTCCATACACTAGAAAATTGTTGACCTTAAAACAGTTGGTTTCTGCCAAAGCGATGTTACATTGAGACTGTTTGCCTATGTTCATGTTTTACGAGGTGTCAACCTTTTTCACTAAGACCGACTAAGCAGGTCGCTCTATGTTTTAAACGAATTTAGAATTTAAAAAACCGTCTTTTTGCACTCCCTGCAAGGTAGAACACCTCCTTTGACGCCTGAATGAATGAACGAGAGCGTAAATCTTCAAACCTACCAAAGTCAACAACAATTTAAGTTTTGAAGAGCGTGCCCCTCTTACGTCATTATGCCCAAACGATGACAGTCATAAGGCTCTAAAGTAGTTTTTATAATCGTAACGACTAAATAAAGGAACAAGCTCGCATATAATCCGTGGCTGGCGATAACGTAGTCCACAAAAGTATGTACTTTTTTGAAATTCATTTCTGAAATCCCAAGCTTGGAGGATTTTGCATCTGACTTAAATACAAAAAACTCCTGGCAACCCATCAGGTCAACCAATAATCGGATCTAATGGCCACTCCCATTGAGAAAATCTCGTTATCAATTGATAAGTAGTTACAACCATTTGTAACAAACTTACCAGCTGACAGTAAAGACAACAAGAGCTTTCTTGGCAAATTGCAACCATCTTGCAAGACTCCCTAAAAATTCTATTCTATTGACAATGGACGCTCAATTCTTATACACAAATATTCCAAACCGTTAGGCTTGTCGGGAAGCTTTACACACCAGAAACTGCCGGATCACCAATGCAAAATCTCTTTGAGACCTTATTCAAATGGTTTCTTATAACTTTTTTCTCTGGATCAATTTCATATTCAAGTTAGAGACACTGTCATTGCTACACGTATGCCCCTTCTAAAGCATGTTTTTATGGGGGCTGTGTGCTATTAAACCGCTGCTGTGGTTGCTATTCCTTCGATCATATTTTCACGATTTGGACATCCCGCCATCACGATCACCTGTGACAGCTCCAGATCCTCTATCTCCTTCCTCAATGCCAATGTTCTATTAGAAAACTGTTCCCTCTACATCGATCTTCACAGAAAACCAACCAAAAGTCATCAATGCCTTCTTATGCCTTTTAGCCATCTGTATCGTGGAATCAAGTCACTTCCAGACGGTCTTGCCACTTGCCTCAAGCGAATATTTCCAACCTCGACTTCGCATACTAAAGGGACACTTACGAAGCCGGATTATGAAACTGCTGATATTGACAACTCCTTTTATAAGACACTTAAACAAGTCATTCTTATCGCCCTTAGCTAACAAAGAAACCAACAACGATGAGCAAGTTTCCTTTGTAACCACCATTAACCCCGCTCCTTGTCACCTTCAAGAGATCATCAACGAGGAATTATATTTCCTCCTGTGTCCTACTTCCCAATGCTTCCGTTGATACTGATACATGTCTACGAATTATATTTCCACATCAGTCTACGTATTGTATTTCCACATCAGTTAAAACGGTGTTTACGTCGCAACAAACAATGTTTATCAAAACAAATAGGGATACCTTACGATAATCTTATAATTTTTGCACACCAAAAGATAATTTTTAGTTTTTTAGTTTTTAATAAGATAAATATCGAAAATGCATGTTGCGGATTCATCATCAATTGTAATTCACTCAAAAAGAGCAATTTTTCAGCGTATCCTTGAAAGGACGTTTATCAAAGGAGTCTGTTTCTTAGCACAACTTTCATCACGTTAATTTATAGGCTAGACCGCGTTTGTACTTTCCGTGTATGTTATCTAGAAGTTGATTTTGATTGTACTGTAGAAGTAGCCTATCCATTGTGTCTTTTGTAAGTTCCGTTGTAATAAATTTTTAGAATCGCCATTGTTATTATCAACATGGAGACAACTAGAACACTTTTGATGATGATGATGATGATGATGATGATGATGATGATGATGATGATGATGATGATGAGGATGATGATGATGATGATGATGATGATGATGATAATAATGATGATATTGATGATGATGGTGATGATAATGATGATGATGATCATGGTGATGAAGAAGAGGATGATAATGATAATGATGGGAATTGTGATAATGATGGGAATGATGATAATGATGATGATTGTGATAGTACTCATGATAATAATAATTCAGATATTGATGATAGTGATGGAGTGGATAAGACTAGCGATTGGCCTGGACGAAGACAATAACAACGAAAGTAAAAACAGTAATGATGAATATTATTATTTTGATGTTTATCTCGATGTTTATCTCGATGTTGATGTTGATGTTGGCAATGGTGCAACATCAAAATACCATCTGGAAAAGTGTTAAATACTATGGAAGTAGTATTGAGTCTATTTTCAGCGTCTTCACAAAATAAACGTAACGTAAGAGGCAATTTTGGACGTGCCTCGATTAAATATTGCCGACCTATCTGATAATTAAATCATTTATACACTCCAGCAATATGTTTATGTTGTGCTTTCAAAGAAAAATAGAAAAACAATTAAGAGTCATGTCATTCAAGCCAAATTTCAACCTAAATTCCTATTATTTCCTCTACTATTACACAAATATAATCATATTTCGATCAACAACTGTGTTTTTTTCTTCTCTCCGAACAGACCAAAACACGACTTTTTGAAAATGGGACGTATCTCCCAGCTTCGTTTACCTTTAAGGAGGAGTTTGAAGTCAGGATGAAGAAAAAATGAACTTCTATGTTTAAAGTTGAAAGAAAATCATGTAATGGTGCCGTGTACATTAGTTAAACTAACTTGCAGAAGTGAAAAAGTGACGGTTCTGTAACAAAACGATCTTGGCGGGTACCAGTTATTAACCACGTGGCTTGAAGGGCACGTGACATTCTTCATCATACTGAATGTTCGTTTGGATGCTGCATTATATCGAGAAATAGAACAGTTGAAAAATTGGGTTTGTCTATGGGTGAGTACGTGCGTAGAAACATAAGACCAGGAGCATTGGCAGGTTTTGAGTTTGAGGGCCCTGGGCCACGGAAAGTTTGAGGTTGTACTATGACGTCATTGCTGTCAATATGGATCAGGCTGGATTGTTGAGGGAAGAAAATGAAATGATGTATCCTTCCATTGTATCTATAATTTAGTTTTACTTATATTCCTATTATTGAAAGCATGGCATGCTGTTGACATTACCCTACTCTTCATATATATATATATAGTTTTCACATACTTATGAACTCTTGCGTACTGTAACAAAGCGTTTTAGTAAAGTAAATTGTGCATGTTCTAGAAAGGATATGACATGTCTTATATGTCTAAAGGAATTCCAACCTTTGCAATACAACCCCTTATTTTTATAGTTTAGGCGACTCATCTGATGGTGCCCCCCATTCTTGGTTTTATATACTGCTAAGTGAGTGAAAAACGACATGGGATTTAAGGAAATATTACAAAGTTCGATACTCTGTGGTGTTGAGTGCGAGGGGAGATTTTTAGCTGTGTACGTTAATCTTTGAATCAATCCAACTAACGTGTCAATGAACACTTATTGGATATCACAAGAAATGGAATAATGACATGGTTTCGTCCTTACTTTGACATTATTGCTGATCCTTACTATGCCTCGGTGCTTTCTATACTCAAAACTGCACTCAAATACAAAAGCAATTTTTAACGTAGAATATAATTTTGTCTAACGTTATTCACAGATACTGGTCAAAACCGATTAAAAACGGTAATAAATGCCTCTAAACCTAGGGGTTTTTTTTGCAGGGTGTCATTCAGAATTTAGAGTGCCAGATAAGTGATCTAAAAAAAGGCCAATAATCAATTCACTAAATTCTCAGAAAAGCCCAATAAAAAGACAAAATACTTGTGTCTAGAATGCAGCATGGAATTTTGATCTTCTTTACAATATAAAACTATATCATACATATGCCAGGAGCATTTACAACATCGTCAAGAAAGTTAATTCGATATGTGAAATACAATCTATTCCAACCTCTAGGGCCATTTGTCATTTCGAATCTGAGGTACCCATTTCCCCTTAATAGCACTGATTTACTCCGCATTGAGGGAAACTAGAAACATCGCACTACACAATGAATAGTGAGTACCTTGTGATAAATATAGTAAAACAGGGATTGTATAAATAACTAGAGCGTCCATAATTATTATTATTTTACAGATCTAATAGTTAATGCACTAAGCCAGGACAGATATTTTGCAATTAAAAGAGAGTTTGATATTATCAGAGACATTTCATAAAAACAGGTCTATCAAAATGTTTTCATTTTATGGGTAGAATCAGCTGGTCAAAGAAAAAAAACCCGAGCCATTCCATGCCTCGCAGAAAATCAAAGAAATGCCCATTATATGTTCGAGCCCAGGCTGTCTCAATGCAATTTTGTTGGGTACATCATCATGAAGAAAAAAGCTGATAACAATACCTTAAGGAGTAGATAAGTAAAACCATTGACAAGAGGAATGTTAAACGGATTATCCGATGTAAGACAAGGAGTACAACGTGTAATCAGGTCTGGGTTACGTTCTAATTTCGTAAGTTTTGTTTGTCTAGTTACTAATCAGTAAATTTACTTCGGTTATTGTTACCTTGATACTACAGCAGATTTGCTTCATAGGTTATTACATAACATATAACATAGGGAATCGTGGTTACTTGAGTTGTTGCTATCAGTTTGTATTGGATTGAATAAAAGACAGAAAATATATTCTTATATCATAATCATGCCAGGATCTACCTCACCCTAAAATTATCTACGCACTTCGCCATGCGGCCGTTACTAATGTATCTTAGAATTAAGGGGGAAACGCAGCAAGAATTGGTAAAGTAGCGAAGAAATTTTTACAGGCTGCAGAGGATGCAGGTTGAGGGATGGTTATTACCCTAGCCAACAGAATATCAGAGTCTAAATAGTCATCATCAAAAAACTGTGCAGGTTAGTATTCATTTCTTCGTAGAATAAAATTGGTTCCACTGAATGTTATCTTGTAGTCCATGACAATGCATTCGATGAGTTTGTGTTATCAAAATTGGACGTTTTCTTATGTTGTACCGATTACTCCAAGGCCGTCGACAAGGTTTGCCATGAAGACTTTACGATAATGCAAGCAAACCTGAAGACTTCTTGTAATTAGGAAACCATACTAGGAGCACAAAATTGCTGTAAGACCCGAATCAGTTGGAGATTGAAAACCCATTGGCAGTGGAGTAAGTCAGATGTGTTTCATTCACAACCCTCTCACGTATCACTGTGAGGTGATTCTGAAGTAGGTGCACTTCAGGGCATCACACTCGATTGGAGAATTATAAGCAATAATTAACAGAGGAAAAGAACCTATAGACGTAGCTATGGACCTAACATGGTCGTATCTTTATCAGAAAGGCTAAGATTGTACTCAGGTAGTGTATGAAATATATGAATTATACTAGATTAACCTACCTCTGAAGAACACGGGACGACAACATGCTAACCTGAAAACAAAGCCAATATTTCAGACCAAAATTTGTATAAACGTACTACGAAGAGTAGGTCCTTAGAAGAAGAATCATGGAGAGTAGAACCTGTCAAAACAGGTTACTATCTGTTATTTACCACGCATTCATAAATATGCATTATTGTTTGACTATTTACGGTCTTGTTATCTCTCAAGCAGGAGCAGCAGACAGTACACTAAGCGGTGTTGTAGTATAAAAGCGCATATTTGTCAAAGTGTCATTCATTTTGATTTTTGTTCCTTATTTCCCCCACGTCAACTTTAACAATTTGTCGTATATTATAGATTTAGTGCTAGATTGGTATCTGGTGTTCCTCGTAAATTGAACAATGGCGTAGTGGTACATGACGATGAGATTTTCCTTCTTAATTTAGGTTTAAAAGGATAAAAAGAAACAGATAATGGTATTACTGACGATAATCTAGATAGAATAATTGCCTTTTGTCTTAATCCAAGCAGACTGGAATAGTGACTTCTGACATTATAAATCACGGAAACTACAATTTCTAAAAATATTCTTTTTCTCTGCACTTTTTCTTTGAAAATTAAAAGTCCTTATACATACAGAATTGTTTCTTTTCCAGGGGCAATGACATATATTTGCCAAGGTTTAAGACTTAATATTAGAAGAATGCTATCTGGAATCAGTTCATCTTTTAATGTATTTTTAAAGATGTTGCTTTCAAAGATTTAGCAAGTCAAAATTATCGTCAACTACTTCTTGGTTATTGAAAGCAATATTTTGCTAAGTTTCTAGAATTTTATGAGCATTGTGATCTTGTAAAAAGCGTGTTGACGATCATCAGAGGCGTCGCGATGGCATGTCTGGAGGGGGGGTGTAAGACTAAATTTACCTGAAAAATGCAAATTTTACCTGAAAAAGTTTTTTGAGAAAAACACATATATTAGGGAAGTTTTAAGATTATTGTAATGAAAAGCAACTGTTTTTATCTCATTATTTTTTTGCATGTACTATCGTCAGCAGGGAAGTCCATACAAATATTCTCAGGCATATATACTAAGTTTACTGAAACTTGTTGATACATACTTGAAAGAAATATCAAGTTTTTCAAGATTGTGAACACAAAATTAAAATACGTAAAATATAGTTTTGGCTAATATCTTTGTTGGTTTCTATGAACTTCGACGTTTTCAATCCACCTAAAAACCTGTCGTTTATTTTCGTTATGTAGACGACACATTTGCCGTTTTCAAAAATGAGTCTGAATGTGATGAATTTCTTACAAAGGTCAACAAGTTATACCAGACACTCAATTTCACCTTCGAAAAGGAAGTAAACAACTCTTTGCCTTTCCTCGACGTTTTAGTGGAAAAGGATAACACTAAATTCGTGACCATTGTGTATAGGAAAGCTACATTTTCTGGTCAATACATTTCTTGGACCTCTTTCTCCCCCAAAACTCGCAAGTTGAACCTCATCAAAACCTTG